>BQNB010043321.1:0-45575 GCA_026074375.1 Tanacetum coccineum
ATCAACCTACGCTTTTGTTAATGAAACATTCATGCCCCTCAAAACTTAACTCGAAACAATAGGTAGAAATTCTAAAGCTTTCCAACCACCATAATCTCGTAATGAGCATGTGAATGCCATATTTACAAGATGTGGTAAATCCTATGATCCACCAGATAACCCGAATGATCAACAAAATAATTCTAAAAACCCTATCAACTTTGATAGTGATGATGAAGACGATGAACCTACACTACAACCAAAAACTCAACCCACAAAACCAGTGAAAGAAACACCGTTACCCAAACCATACAAACCAAAAATTCCATATCCTCAACGCCTTAGAAAAGAAAAATAGAGGCCCAATACGGAAAATTCCTTGACATGATCCGAGCCGTTCGAATCAACATGCCACTTGTCGACGTCTTAGCCGAAATGCCTAATTATGGCAAATTTTTCAAAGAACTCATAAGCAACAAACATTAAATCGAACAAATTTTAGCCACTTTCCTAAGCGATAAAAGTTCAGCAATGATCCAAAATAAAGTTCCACTAAAACTCAAAGACAGGTGGTATTACTGTGTCCAGCATTAACCTTATACCATATTCCTTATATGCAAACTATCTCTCGAAACTCTTAAACCTACTAAAATGAGCGTAAGATTAACCGACATATCATTCCAATTCCCTGTTGGAATAGCTCGAAATATGCTCGTAGAAGTTGGTAAATTCACCTTTCTTGCCGATTTCGTTATTTTAGAAATGGAAGAAGATAGCAAAGTTCCTCTCATCTTGGGACGACCCTTTCTTCACACTGCTGATGCAGTTATTCGAGTTAGACAGAAACAACTCAATCTTGGAGTTGGGACTGAACGTATGATCTTTAATATCAACTCTGCGATGAAACACTCTTATTCGAACGATGATACATGTTTCAGTATCAATGTCATCGATGAAATCTTAGAAGAAGATTTTGATGCTCTTCTAGACGAAGGAAGCAAAATCCTCCATTCCATCGAAGGAACCCTTCTTGAAGAAGAAATCTTTTCTGAATTCGATGAATTAATAACAATATCTACCGATGAAAATTCTGAATCTGAATCCGATACCGAAGAACCACCATTCAAGAAAATCACCATCAACACCGATTATAAAATTAAAACATCTCTCGAAGAACCTCCTACGAATCTCGAACTCAAACCTCTTCCTGATATTTTAGAATATGTATTCCTGGAAGAACCATCTTTTCTTCTTGTAATCATATCATCTAAACTCTCTACTCAAAACAAAAGCAAACATGTAGCCATCCTTAAAAACATAAAATAACCTTTGCCTGGAAAACAACAGACATTCCTGTTATCTACCCATCATTCTGTAAACACAAGATACAACTTCTGGATGACAAGAAACCAGCTATCCAAAAACAAAGAAGGTTAAACCCAAACATGCAAGAAGTTGTTAAGAAATAAATCGTGAAACTCTTGGATACTGGTATTATTTATTCGATTGTCGATAGTCCTTTGGTTAGTCCTATTCACTGTGTACCAAAGAAAGGTGGTATTACAGTAGTCACCAACGAAAATGATGAACTTGTTCCAACAAGAACCGTTACGGGTTAGCGAGTATGCATCGATTATCGTAAACTCAATGAAGCAACCGCAAAAGATCATTTTCCTTTGCCGTTTATATTAAACATAAATGATCTTGATTGATACACTAGTATGTGTAGATCAAGGTGTAATTAGTGTGTGTGTTTAGAGAGAATTTCTTAACCTTTTCTCATTTGATATTGATACAAATGACTTGGTGTGGAGGAATTACATCATTATAGTGGCCTAATGCCTTATTTATACTTTGAGATGTAACTAAGTATACTATAAATACAATAGTAGTCCCTGCACTATTTCCTTCTATGCACATTGATCCTAAATCTATGTATATTCTATTATTACATCAAAATTTGGAATTTATCTTTAATTTCAACAATCTCCCCCTATGTAATAATAGGATAGATTTGGATCTCTTTCTTGTGTAGCTCAAAAACACCGAGAATTCTTCGTGAAAGCTGAGGATGACCTTATAACATATCTCCCCATATAAAATCCCCCCCTATATAATAGGATATATTTCTTTATTTCTGAAGGTATCAACTCTACTCTCGAACTCAAAATCATCATTCTTAAAAGCTAACTTGATCTTCTTTTGCAACTTGATTCTTTAAATGCTTGTATGAAATCTTTATCTTTGTACTTGATCTTGAGTGTAGATTTTAACCACATAATGTTGCTGACGAAAGATCTTAAACATGATGATATTGATTGAGCATTGCTTTGTAGAAAACTTAAACACTTGACTTTATCCTTGAAATTCATACTCTTTTAGCTCCCTCTCAATCACATATCCATTTCTTTAAATGTTGAAGTAATGATCTTGATTGTGAAGTCTTTTTCTTGAATGACTTGTTGTTGAAGATGATGATGATATTGTTGAAGTAATCTCATGCAAATGTTGAACTGGCTATCTTGATTATTCAAAACACTTGATGAAGTAACCTCAATCTTGAATACGAATCTTATCTTCTTAATCAAACTACTTTCACCATAACGATTTATTTGATTCAATTTCTTAGCTAGTATCTTGATTTGTTCCATATATTATGGCTTATATCTTCTCCCCTTTCATATACTTGAATTGACCTTACATTTTCTCCCCAAATATACGAATATCTTATCTCTCTATTATTTAGCCAATGCAAAGCTTATATTTTCTCCCCCTCATGATGATTATGATCCATCGTGAGTATCATGACCATATAAGCTTCCAAATAAGCTCCGGGTGAAGAATATCATTTGAAGTTCATGAAATTGAAATCAAAATATTTTCTTTTCTTTCGGAAAATCAAACATTCTTTCCTTTATAACCAAACATACTCCCCCAAAATAACCTATAAGCTCCCTCAAACCAACAAATATGATTGCTATCATTCTTGTGAAGGTTAAAAGAAACTTTTGTCATTATAAGATTCGTTAAAGTAGTCATGCTTGTGAAAGGTAGAAATGTTGTTGTTGTATGTTGTAGAAGATGAAATGAATAATTATCAGAGTAAGAGTCATCTTCCACATTAACCATGAAGTTAATACATCACAAGATCATGCTTTGTAAATTCTCAATGAAATACTTGAAAAATATGATCAAATCAATATCTCGATGATAAGGATGCAGAAATATGATCATGAAATCCAAATAAGCATTGATCTTGTGAACTTAGTGTTATGTTACCCTGGGAAACAGATAACCACTAGATCACTTAGATTACTAGTTCGCACTTATTTGAATCATTTTTCAATCATTTTTAAATAGTGACCTACGTTCTAGGCATTGGGAAATGACGTTAGCACATGGTAGGATTTCCATTCGATCTTATGAATTACTATTTGATAGTTATCATCCGAATGTTCTGGCAATGTCACATAGTACATGCAATGTCACCAAAGACATATATCATGTACCTTTTGTATCCATTGATGTTTTAATATAAACGTACTTTTGTGTTCCTAAAGAGTTTTTATTTGAATATCAAATTGGCTCTAGACCTTGTGACTTTTAGTAAGGCAAGGACATGGAAGCAGAATGTCCTTTATTCAATACCAACATTCTCATAATGATAAGTCGATAGATTATGCGTTAAATCTCCGTGAGAATGAAACAAATACATTTTGAGAAGTACTTGAGTGGCTAGGAGGGGTGGTGCATTTGCATCACTGGGTCCATGATGTCTACTTCAATACCAGAAATCAACAAATGAAATCCGATAGATTATGAGTTGACCCGGTTTCTATCCTAGTTTAGGAGAAACACCCTTCATCTTTTTTTATAAGCCTCTTACTTTTCAACTCCAAACTTTTCATTGCTTAACATTCGATCCTTCTTCATCATATTCTTGTCACTTTTGACATCTATATCATTATTTATTCAGTCTTTTTCATTCAAAGCTTTTATCTCTTAAGTCCATTCGGTATTCGAAACATGTTGATTTGCACCTCAAACTCCATCACCTAGACCTAACTTTCCTAAATTGGAAAGAAGACTCCAGGGTAGATCAATTCCGGTTCTGGAAGATCATAAGAGTATTTTGAGAGTAACTAAATCATACCGTGCAACTCAATCAACATATGCCAAGATAATTCCTTTAGAAAGAATGTCCGTGAAAACCATGATGAAAATCTAAAATCGTATCATGAGATTTTGATAATTTCAAGAAAATATAGAACAATCACTCTGTTTGTTTTTGTATGCGATGGCATTTCTTTTCTTGCATACTTTTCTCTTTTTCTTTTCATGTGCTATTCTTGCTTTTGAAGCACATGACATATACTTTCATTTTTTCAAGTATACGATTTCTCATTTCTCTCTTTCCATTTTTCTCTCACAAATTTCTCTTTCTGTTTTTCATCACTCTCACAAACATTATATGAAGAAGAAAATTTTGATCTTAAAAAGTTTTCAATCATTATAAAGACACTCCCCCTTAACATATGCCGAGAAACATTTTTAAAATGAAGCTAAAAAACGAAAAATCGGATATCGGTGAAGGTGAAATGTAATACAATTTTCCATTTGCGTTTCTTTCTGGAAAACTTTTAAACAAAATATACGGGACAACCCCCCTCTGAAAAATTACATATCTTCATTTAAAAACATTTATAAGGGAGTTCCTCTTTGCACTTTTGATTCTTTTATTTCTTTAGAAACTTTTCACAAAAAATACATCGATTTGAAGATCTTTTTAAAACTGATTTTATCTTGAAAGTACCACATTTTGAAATTTGAATCGATTGTAACGCATCAACTTGAGATCATTGACTTTTAAAACAACTTGATTTTATCTTTTAAGTACCACATAGAGATTTTGAAAAATATGTACCAATGACTCAAGTCAAAGAAGGGATTCTTCTTCTCTTTCATAAGACATATGCACTGGGACGCAGTACATTTTGCTTTTTTCTTTAAAGCACGAGTTGTGTACTGACATGTACACAAGCCATCAAATGAAGCTCGGGTTTCGTACTAAATTATACGAAAGCCATTATTTGAAGTCTGGGTTTCATACTGAAGATGTATGAAAGTCATCAGTTTAAGCTCGGGTTTCATACTGAATATGTATGAAAGCCATCAGTTTAAGTTCGGGTTTCATACTGAATGTGTATGAAAGCCATTATAAAAACCAAAAATCTTTTTGTGTTTTCTATAAAATTTGGTATAAAAGAAAATCTTTTTGTCTTTTCTGAAATTTTATATAAAAGAAAATCTTTTTGTCTTTTCTAAATTTTATATAAAAGAAAATCTTTTTGTCTTTTCTAAATTTTATTAACAAGAAAACATTTTGTGCTCATCCTCGTCCTCATCATCATCATCATCATCATCCCTATCAGCAGGGTAATCAGCTGGATCCTCCTCGGGATCCTCATCGTCCTCCTCCGGCTCCTCCTCCGGATCAGACTCAGGAACATATCCTGGTGAATCTGCAGTGGGTGAGGCAGCAGCAGGTAGTGGCTGCTCCTCGGCCGGGAGTATCTCATCCTCCTGTGGTATGTACTCAGGGTACATCGGCTCAGGAACAAAGTCCAGTGGGGGAGGTGACTGCGGCTCCTCGGGGCCAGGTATGTAGTCAGGCGATGGTGGAACCTGATAAGCAGCCATTATGTAAGCATATGGGTCCTCTGGCATAATGGGTGGTCCATCGACTCCTGGTGAACCAATGTCTGACCCATCCTCAAATGGACTGGACACTGCCGTGTAGGTGACCGTGGAATCTTCCGAATCTGACATAACCGTATCTGAAACTCCAACATAACTTATATTAGTATTTAATATAAGACTCTTATAGTAATATACATTTATATCATAACATGTATATCAATCATGAATATCAATCATGCATGCATCTAGCCTAACCGACTAATGCACAATTAGTGTATGTATGTCCCGTGAAAACCCCTTTGTATGAATGCAATGTTTGAAAACGGTTATAGTCCAGCAAAAACATTTGACCTGGTTCTCTATAACCTTGGCTCTTGATACCAATCTGTAACACCCCCAAATTGGGTCGCAGCGGAATAAGGGTCCGGGGCGTGTTACTTCTCAGATCACTAGCACAAGATATATATTGAACGACAATTAAAAGTCGTTTTAAAACTGATACATTGGATTTAACAAAATGTTTACAAAAGCTCGAAGCTTCACTTGTTTACTTGTTATTATTACAAAGATTTCCAGCCCATAACAGATATACAAAATGTAATGCGACTAAATCTTTAATGCAGGACATCCAAAACATAACCACCAATGTATCCCTTTTGCACCCCGTGCCCTAATGATCTCCTGAAAAACATTGCATTTAAAACGTCAACATAAAGTTGGTGAATTTCATAGGTTTATGTAAATGTATAAGCAGGACCGCAAGACTTTCCCCGTGATAATGCAACAGATGCAGACATCACAAAATGTAATTACGTTTTCCTAAGCTCATGACACCGAAGCTCGACATAAATGAATACAATATATAAATATTGCCTACATTGCCCGTGACGATGTTCAACCCGTAACATCCAAAATCCGACATGATATACGTTCGTTTCCAGTGATAGCTAGTCACCCGAACGGGGAGGTCAATCCCAAATAGATCTATCTATAATCATTCGCGCTCACATTCCAGTAATTGACAGTTCATGATTCATGGGCATAGTGGGTTATCGCTACTTAGGCAAAACGTAATCATGATAAAATGTACACTTGCGTCCAATTTGTAAAACATGCATATGTTTCTCACCCCAAAAACTTGTAAATCAATAATTGTAAAACATGGGGCTATGAACTCACCTTGAGTGAGTAAATTGATAATAAAATATCCCAAATAAAAACGTGTCACGCTAACGCCCGAATGCAACCTAGTTAATATAGGTCGAATCAGTATTCATGTACGTTGTCTAACAACTACCATATATAATCCTATATAGTTATCATCGTACCATCGTTCGGGCTATCATAATTTAAGAGGTCATGACATGACGTACGAGGAGCTAGGACACTTTAAATCGTAAATCCAACAGCTCGTCAATACGCCATCCGAAGAGGCCTCATTATGAAATTCCCTAGTAATATAGCACTTTGATAACTAATAACACATATATTTCTATATAGCTATATCACCATCTAATCGTTTAAGTGAAATCGTATTTATAAAGTAAAAACGTTTATAATTACGCCTTTAGCAAAAATGACATAACTTTGTCGTTTTAAGTCCGTTTCTCGCGTTTCTTACGCCCACGCTTTCGTATTAAGACGAGTGATCATAAAATCACATTTTTAGGTTTTCAAGATTCTGTTGTGAATAGTGTTTTTACTGTTCATTACAGATTACAACTTATTAACGCAAAACCCGTAAATGTCGTATCTTATTCGTTATAGCTCCGTTTTTAGCGATTCTTTCGAACACGTTCTCGTAATTGAAAGTTTTATCATATTATTGATGTTTACAAAGTATAAGTTTCTGCCATGAATAGTAACTTTTTATAAAATTTGTTTTATAAAGTATTTAGCGTCGTAAACTCGTAACTAGCATATCTTCTTCGTTATAAATCTGATTTTCGAGTTTCTTATCATTTTGAAATCCTTATGAGATGTACTATATTTATAAAACCTAATATGGCTGTTACCAAATTCGAACCAAAACAGAAAGTTTGAAGTTTTTGATTAAGACATGTTTTAAGCTTGATTTTTGTACCATTAAGCTTCAACACCTTGTTACAACTACTTTACAACACTTATATCTTATGTCATACATATATTAGGTCCATTAGTTCATATTTTTCCCATGTGTTCAAGATAACAAGTCCTCTAATCTTACTTTAATCAAAAGTTGTTAATGAAACCCTAATTTTAACATGTTTACTCATAAACTTTTTATACTTAAACCAAGTGTGAACAAGAGTTATACTTTCATTATATCATAATATTAGCATCCATATAACATGTAAATAAGTTCACAAAACATTGATCATATGTAAAAATTCATTTTACATATTCAAAAGTACCCTAAATGGTGATTTAGCTAAATAGAACATATGAACACATAAAATCATAAGTATGAATTGATTAGGGTTTTAAATAACCTTGAGTGGATGAGTAGAGAAAATAATAACAATCACACCCTTGTGATTACAACCCTTGGCTTGAAAATATAAGGTGAAAACCCTAATTTTCCCAAGTAAACCCTAGCTTCCTTTTCTTGCTTCCTTCCTTGCAAATGGTTAACCAAGCCTTGAAACCACCTTAGTAGGTCTTAGATATGATGTGTGTATGCTTGTATATGTGGTAGTAAATTTTTTATGGATTGCTTAAGATAATAATTTTGAGGCGTGGCTATGTATAGAGAGAAAGGGAGGGTTTTGTTCTTGTTTACACTTTGTAAATGAGAGATGTGGTTTAGTTGCTTAGCTAAGGCCTTATATACATAGAGGAATAAGTCAAGGAACCAAAGGAGTATTTCTAAGGTAAGCGGTCAAGTGTATGTAAAGGTGTAAGACTTGGTTCCCTAAGATAAGCCTTATCTTGATATTTTAGGGCAAGTAGTCATGAAATAGATATTTATTGGTCCTATCCCTTGCATATACTGCCACCTTGACATATATGGGATGATATTTTGATTATTTTGTGTATTGGGTATAATCGTGGGTATTTGCTTAAGCGTAGATAGGTTTTGGTGCTTCCGGGAATGCCGAAACGCATTTTATCGCGAAACGTAAGCATTTTACGTAACCAATAAAAATAAGATAAACAAAGTTGATAATTATCCTCATAATAATCATTTAACACTTGCTTGATGTAAATGTTTAATTGTTTACTGCCCGTTTACATTGAATGATCATTTTTAGTTTACGCGATTTAGCTTAACGATTACGATTTAAGAGCAAACGCGTAAAACCTTAAAAATAAATTGTGAATTACATGATGTCATACAATGACCTAAAACACAAGGTATTATAGTCTTCCCCCATTAAATGAGCCTTTTCCTCAAGGCTTATGACACGGCACTTGATGACGGTGCGATCTTGGTGAAAAGGTGTGGATATTTCTTCCTGAATTGATCTTCCCGTTCCCATGTAAACTCAGCACCTTGCCTAGAGTTCCATCAAACCTTGGCAATTAGGACACGGCTTCGCCTCCATTGTTTGACTTTGCGATCCATGATTTCTATAGGCTCTTCAACAAAATGGAGCTTGTCATCCACTTGGAGTTCTTCCAACAGAATGACTAATGGATCGTCAGAATAACATTTCTTCAAGTTGGATACATGAAGCATATTGTGGACCCTGCTCAGCTCTTGAGGAAGCTCAAGCTTGTAAGCAACGGCTCCAACCTTTTTCAACACCTTGAAAGGTCCGATATATTTGGGGTTTAACTTCGGCGAAACCTTAAGCATAACTTTATATCCAACTTGAAACTCTATCGGTTTACGCTTTAAGTCGGTGTAGCTCTTTTGTCGATTGCGAGCGGTTTGAATCCTTTGTTTGATCTGGATGATCCTCTCTGTTGTTTCTTGCACTAATTCTGGACCAGTGAGTTGAACTTGTCCAACCTCGGCCCAACACACAGGTGAACGACACTTTCGACCATAAAGTGCTTCAAATGGTGCAGCCTTAATGCTAGCATGATAACTGTTATTGTATGAAAACTCAACTAATGGAAAATGTTTAACCCAACCATTTCCAAAGTCGATTACGCAAGCACGTAGCATATCCTCGAGAGTTTGGATGGTTCTCTCGCTTTGTCCGTCGGTTTGCGGATGATATGCAGTACTCATATCCAAACTTGTACCCAAAGCCTTCTGAAGTGACTTCCAGAAATTTGATGCGAACCGAGGGTCACGATCACAGATAATTGAGACAGGTATTCCATGCTTCGTGACTACCTCCTTTAGGTACATTCTTGCCAGTTTATCCATAGGATCCGTTTCCCTCATTGGCATAAAAATGGCAGACTTTGTAAGTCGGTCAACGATCACCCAAATAGTGTCATAACCTTGTGACGACTTAGGAAGCTTCGTGACAAAATCCATCGTGATGTTGTCCCACTTCCATTGAGGTATCTCGGGTTGTACTAACAAACCCGATGGTCTCTGATGTTCGGCCTTGACCTTAGCACAGGTCAAACATTTGCTAACATAGGTGGCGATGTTGGCTTTCATATTGGGCCACCAGTATAGTTTCTTCATATCCTGGTACATCTTGTCAGAACCCGGATGAATAGAGTATTTAGACTTGTGGGACTCGTGCATGATCACAGTCCTTAAGTCGCCATAACATGGTAACCAACTCCTGCCATTTAAGCACATAGTTCCATCCGCACGTGGTTCCAACTTTTCCGTTCTAAGTTTCTCCGGATCTTTTGAATTCTCAACCAATATACCCCCAACATCCTCCTTCTTGATGTTCTCCGGCTTTCGTGCTTCAGTCTGAGCTTTCAAGATTTGTTTAGGAAGATCCAAGCCAATAGTCATCACTAAGGCCCGAACCCTTAGTGGTTCTCGTTCCTTCCTGCTCAGAGCATCAGCAACAACATTCGCCTTCCCTGGGTGATAACGAATTTCGCAATCGTAATCACTCAGCAACTCTAACCAGCGACGTTGCCTCATATTTAATTCCTTCTGATCAAGAATGTGTTGTAAACTTTTGTGATCAGTGAACACCGTGCACTTGGTTCCGTACAGATAGTGCCTCCAAATCTTTAGAGCAAACACTACTGCCCCAAGTTCTAAATCATGAGTCGTATAGTTCTTTTCATGAATTTTTAACTGGCGTGATGCATAAGAAATCACCTTTTCTCTTTGCATCAACACAGCGCCCAAACCCTTCTTTGAAGCATCGCAGTATGCGATGAAATCTTCGCTTCCCTCAGGTAAGGCCAGGATTGGTGCACTGCACAGCTTCTGCTTCAACAGTTGAAAAGCTGCTTCTTGTTTATCGCCCCAATCAAACTTGACACCTTTCTGGGTTAGTTTGGTCATTGTCTTGGCGATCTTTGAAAACCCTTCAATGAATCTTCTATAATAGCCGGCAAGGCCCAAAAATTGGCGAATCTCCATTGGTGTTTTAGGAGACGCCCAATCTTTGATAGATTCAATCTTGGCAGGGTCAACGTGAATACCTCGACAGTCAATCACGTGACCGAGGAATTGTACCCTGGAAATCCAGAATTCACACTTGGAGAACTTGGCGTACAATTCTTCCTTCTTAAGCAATTTCAAGATCTGCCTAAGGTGTTCTTCATGTTCCTTCTTACTTTTATCCATTGTTCCTTCTTACTTTTGGAGTTGATCAAATGGTATCGGGAGAGACAATTACAAACTTGTCCAGATACAGTTTACACACCCGGTTCATAAGGTCATGAACACGGCCGGTGGCATGTGTCAACCAAAAGGCATGACTTGGAAATCATAGTGACCGTATCGAGTCCTAAATGCAGTCTTGGGAATGTCTTCTTCTCGAACTCTCAACTGGTGATACCCTGACCTCAAATCGATCTTTGAATAAATACTCAATCCTTGCAGCTGGTCGAATAGGTCATCGATCCTTGGGAGTGGGTAGCGGTCCTTCACTGTCAGTTTGTTCAATTCCATGTAATCGATGCACATCCGGAAAGACCCATCTTTCTTCTTTACAAACAGAACTGGAGCTCCCCAGGGTGAGGAACTTGGTCTTATGAAGCCTTTGTCCGTAAGTTCCTGTAGTTGCTCCGCTAGCTCCTTCATTTCGTACGATGCTAATCTATATGGTGCTCGTTCTACAGGTGTAGCACTAGGTACCAAATCAATTCGAAACTCTACTTGTCGAGTGGGTGGTATACCCGGCAAGTCCTCAAGAAAGACTTCAGGAAATTCTTGAACAACTGGCACATCTTCCAGTCGTTTCTCCTTTGTCTTGTCTTCGTCTTTGGTTGCGGTGATATTTGCTAAGAATACGTAACATCCCTTTGTTAAATACTCTTGAGCCCTTAGCACAAAACGGGGAGATGATTTTGTTTAATCTGTGGTGGTACCCGTGTTTATTGCTTCTTTTGTCACCTCGAACGATTAAAATTTCGTCTCCAAAAGGAATACGAACAATCTTTTCCGCACAGATAATAACGACATGGTACTTTGCCAACCAATCCATACAAATTATCACGTCAAAACTACCTAGTTCTACGGGCATTCGGTCTATGTTGAAAGGATGATTTAAGAAGTTTAAAGTACAACCTCGAATAATAGTGTTTAACCCAACAGTTCGCCTGTCGGCTAGTTCGACATTATAATCATGATCTAATGCAGTTGGAGTGATAACAATTTGAGAGCTAAATGCAGTAGATACAAAACTCCTATCGGCACCGGTATCAAATAAAATAGATGCATATCGGTTGTTTAGGAGAAACGTACCCGTGACGACATTGTTGTTCGGGTTTGCCCCTGCATTGCCCACGGCATACACCTTTGCCTGAGCCTTGGCATTTCCAACCTGATTACCCTGGTTGTTGTTGTTCTTCAATTTTGGGCAATCCTTCTTGAAATGCCCTTGAGCACCACATTCAAAACAAACGTTGCCCCTCTGATTAGCCCCAGTGTTGACATTTGGGGGATTCCTGCAGTCACGAGCTAAATGACCAAATCGGTTGCACTTGTGGCATTTGGGAGCACAAGGACCATCATGGTGATAGTTACATTTGGAACACAGAGGTTTAGGCCCTCCGTATGGTCTCCTGTCACCATTTCCTGCGGCATAAGCTCTTCTAGTGTTTTGTCTCTTGTTTGGTTGCTGATTCTGGTTGTTCCTGGCGGTGTCATCAGACTTTCTTTTGTTGTCAGCCTGACGTTCAGCCCAAGTGTTGATCTTTTTGTCCATGAGTTTAGTGGCGAACTCAATGGCATCCTGCATAGTTTTTAGCTTAGTCGCCATCACACTGCCATGGATCGTGTCAGGCAAGCCACCGATATATTTCTCAACTTGGTCTATTTCTTCCGGAAACATCCGATCGCACATTAGTGTCAATTCTTAGAAACGTTGGCTATAGGTTACCACATCGGTACCCTTCACCTTCAAATTCCACATTTCAAACTCCAGTTTCTTAATTTCGCCCCCCCCTCTCTTCTTCTTTGGGCAGTAAGTATTTGTTTGTTCACTCAATCTTTTTTAGTGTCTCACATGGCATTGCTATGGGCAGTCTTCAGTGTTTGTGGTCTTAACATCGGAGTTTCCACATGTAAGAGCATTTACTTGCTGGTACACATAGCAAATTTGACTGGCATGCTATGTTATGGTTGCTTATGCTGTAAACAGACTCCATCTTTTCAAACCACTGAGTGAGTCCAACAACTCCCTCAGTGCCTTTGAAGTTCAAGGGTTGGCATTTTAGGAAGTCCGGGTAGGTGCATTCACGAGCAACTTGCACAGGCCTTCTGGCACCCGTTCCTGAAGTATGGCTATCATCGACATTCCTGGTTGCATCACGTGCTGCCAGTTCAGCAGTAACGCCTTCGTTAATCATTGCCTAAATTTGGGCATTGGTGACAAATGTAGTGGTATGAGTGTTTGTGACTGGTGTTGGTGTTGCATCTGGTTTAACCTACATGGCAGTGGTCTTTCTCTTTGGTGCTTTTCTGTAATCACAAGAAAACATAATACCCGTTAGATTTCATAAAATCATAACTAATGACATAACATATACACAATTAAAATAAAAAACGAAGATCACTTCACACAGTGAAATGTACAACTGTTATTGAATTAATCCATGGTATACCAAAGCGACATTCATTTACTATAAATTCGATATTTCATAGATAAGTATCCGATTCCATTTCATATATAACTGGAATAACATACATGTTGGGTTCAGAACAAGATGATTACTACTCTTAGGTTACAAGACCAAATGAAACAACCTAAAAGCCATACTAGCCGGGATATTACCAATAACACTTAGTATGCTGTACAAGATAAATAATAACCTGAACAAAAGACATATACTGGGTACTAAACAAACAAAAGGATCATATACAGTCTGCTGCTAGGAATACCCATAATACTTAACAGGCTTGCTTTGCATAGCTACACATAACCAAAGCTAGGTAACTGCTACCTGCTTCCCTGGTATCAGGCTTTTCCTGTGCCAAAACCTTTTGCGTGTCCATGCTTGCCTCGGAAACTCGGTCATCTGAGTTCTGTAGTCCTTTTAGAAACTATAATGCCTTAGTCTAAACTGGACCCTGCCTCTTTATGTGTATGTGCCACAAACTCTTTAATCACCCCTTGTCTCATGTGATCTTGCTGATGTACTCTGAAATCATGCACTCTGCGCCACTAACCATGGTTGTAATGACATGTACATCTGAACGGGCATAGTCGCTAGCATCCTAGATAGTCCCCAAGCCTCATGAGCCTCTAGCCTCTGATCTTATCATTATGCTAAATGACGATATACATGCCTAGCCTATACTACAGTTGACTCAGGCTCTTTGTACGAGTATTTGCCGGTCATCTTGAGCATCCTCCATATATCATACTGTTGGTAGGTCTCCTGCTCAACAATGGTAGAAAGATCGGTAACCCTCTGATTGACCCCCTCTAGGGTGGTCGGTGCAATCTCCCCATTGATGGCTCCTATAGATATCCATGTATCCGTAAATGCCATAGTTGAAAACTCCTTAGACATCGGTATGTCAGATCGACATCTTACATTATCGACGAATCCATTAAAGGTCTCCCTTGCTACAGATAAGGGTCTTCCCTAGCTACGGGCAGGTCTGTCCTGCCTGCAGCAACCGCTGCCTGAAAACCTCGCCCCCCCCCCCACCCTGAACTTCATGACTAGGGGTGGGAGAAAGAAGCATAACCGCACCTCTTCGAAAGCGGTAAACAAACTCTCGGGAATTGTCTCAATATGATAGGGCTTTAGGTGGTGGTGATGGTATAGGTAATGGTGATGATGGTATCTGTGGTCATGGAGATGATAGTGGAGTAAGTGGTGATGGTGGTGGGGTGGTTAAGGCAAGAAGTCTCTCGACCTCTTCCCTAGGAGGAAGTGATATGGATGGCTCATCCTAGATAGATATCTTGGCAGTCATATGGTGTACAGGTAGGACAGAGTCAGACGGAGCTGGGTGCTCCTCCTCCTCTTCCTCATCCTCGTCCTCGTCCTCATCATCATCATCATCCCTATCAGTAGGGTAATCAGCTGGATCCTCCTCGGGATCCTTATCGTCCTCCTCCGGATCATACTCAGGAACATATCCTAGTGAATCTGCAGTGGGTGAGGCAGCAGCAGGTAGTGGCTACTCCTTGGCCGGGAGTATCTCATCTTCCTGTGGTATGTACTCAAGGTACATCGGCTCAGGAACAAAGTCCAGTAGGGGAGGTGACTGCGGCTCCTCGGGGCCAGGTATATAGTCAGGCGATGGTGGAACCTCGGGGCCAGGTATTGTAGTCATGGCGATGGTGGAAAACTGATAAGCAGCCATTATGTAGCATTTGGGTCCTATGGCATAATGGGTGGTCCATCGATCTGGGTGAACCAATGTTGAATCGTCCTTAACTGAAAGGATACTGCTGTTGTATGTAATGTAGATTGCTCTGATTCTGTCATAAACGAATCTGAAAACACCAACATAACTTATATTAGTATTTATTATAAGACTCTTTATTGTAATATACATTTATTTCCATTAAATGTATATCAAATCATGATTCTTATTCATGCAATTGCATCTAGCTACCGATAAAGCACAATTAGTGTAAGTATGTCCCGTGAAACCCCCTTTGTAATGAAAGAATGTTTGAAAACGGTTATAGTCCAACAAAAACATTTGACCTAGTTCTCTATAACCATGGCTCTTGATACCAATCTGTAACACCCCCAAATTGGGTCGCAGCGGAATAAGGGTCCGGGGCGTGTTACTTCTCAGATTAATAACACAAGATAATATAAGAACGACCAAAAAGTCATTTAAAAATGATACATTTGGATTGAATAAAAGTATGTGTTACAAAGTCCGAAGCTTGTCAAATTGTTTACTTTTTATTCTTACTAAAGATTTCCAGCCCATAAACAGATTTATCAAAATGTATGCGACAAAATCTTATGCATGACTTCAAATATAACCTCCAATGTATCCTTCGCACCTCGTGCTTATTGTCCTCCTGTAAAAAACAATTGCATTTAAAACGTCACTAAAGTTGGTGAATTTCATAGGTTTAAGTCAATGTATATGCAGGGACCGCAATACTTTCCCTGATGATAATGCACACGATGCAGAAATCACAAAAGTAATTA
The DNA here is from genome assembly GCA_026074375.1 of Tanacetum coccineum. Lineage (NCBI taxonomy): Eukaryota > Viridiplantae > Streptophyta > Magnoliopsida > Asterales > Asteraceae > Tanacetum > Tanacetum coccineum. Next base: position 16,342 of record BQNB010043321.1, read on the forward strand.
CGTTTTTCCTAAGCTCATGACACCAAGCTCGACATAAATGAATACAATATATAAATATTGCCTACATTGCCCGTGATGATGTTTAACCCGTAACATCCAAAATCCGACATGATATACGTTCGTTTCCAGTGATAGCTAGTCACCCGAACGGAGAGGTCAATCCCAAATAGATCTATCTATAATCACTCGCGCTTCCAAAACAGGAATTAACAGTTCATGATTCATGGGCATAGTGGGTTATCGCTATTTAGACAAACACGTAATCATGATAAAATGTACACTTGCGTCCAATTTGTAAAACATGCATATGTTTCTCACCCTAAAAACTTGTAACTCAATAATTGTAAAACATGGGGCTATGAACTCACCTTGAGTGAGTAAACTGATAATAAAATATCCCAAGTAAAGACGCGTTTCGCTTTCGCCGACCGGAATGCAAACCGAGATTTTATAGGTCGAATCAGTATTAAGTACGTTGTCTAACAACAACGTATATTAATCCTATAGGTTATCGTGTTCTATTCGTTCGGGCTATCATAATTTAAGAGGTCATGACATGACGTACGAGGAGTTAGGACACTTTAAATCGTAAATACAACAAACTGTCTTACAACATCTGAAAAGACGCCCTCATTATGAAATTTTCCCTGTAACTATGAGACACTTTGATATTAACTAAACATTATAGATTACATAAAATATTTATATATATATATCTTTATATATATTTATATTTATATATATATAATATATATATATATTTATATTAATATATATATATTTTTATCCCAAAAGCTTATCCATTTCACAACATAAGCTATACCAATAAGCAAAATAGTAGAAAAGAGATAAGAGAAAAGTTGAAAGATTTATTAGAGAGAAAACTAGAGATGGAAGATTACACATACACAAGTGTAAAATATGGTAAACCAACACCCTCTCCATGTGTGGAGAGGGTTTCTTTTATACCCTTGAGCCATAAGTGGCATGTGGGCTTTTCTACTTGGGCCGGGCTTGGCTAAACTTGGGCTTTGAGCCCGAAACACGGACAATATTAGATTACAATCCAAGCCCGTTGAACCCGACTAGCCTATTACAATACAAGACCTAGTTTGACTTTATAAGACCGATAACATTCTTGTTTGACTTAATATAATTAAGGCTAACAATCTCCCCCAATGTTGAGGTCTCTTTCTTCAAACTCCTCCGTACCACCGATGACATTCTTGTAGGAGTTTGCTTTGATTTATCATTGTCTCCCCTGACGTTGAAGATATGACTTTTGACGTTTATGCTTTGCCTTGTTTTTGGTCTTGTCTTGTTTGTAATGGCTTTGATCATTCATGCTTTGTGATCTTGATCTTGAGCCTTTATCTTTTTTACTTTGAGTTCTTGAGATCATTATCTTGCATCATCTCCTTGACTTGAATCATCTTGATTTGACTTCCTTGATCAACTTGTGCTCTTGACCAACATGCTCATACTTGTTACATTCTTGTTTGACATATATGATTATAAGTCTAACAATCTTCCCCAATTGATGATTCTTTATTTGACTTTGAGGCTCTTTGATGGTTGGGAAGTTTAGAATCAACTATCTTGACGTTGAATGATTGACTTTGAAAGCTTGAGTATGAGCATGTGGTTTATGAATCCGACTTCGCTGGAATGAGGCTGCAACACCGTCGTCTAAACCTAAAATAAGACAGTTAGCAATAAAAGATGAATATGGCTTTGTCATTCATCTTGAGTTCGGTTGCATTAACCTCTGGTTTCCCGTTTTATAGTATAAATACTATACAAGTGCATTTTTATATGGCAACATCACAGAAGAGGTGTACGTCAAACAGCCTCCAGGTTTTGAAGATCCTGCTCATCCAAACAAAGTCTACAGAGTAGTCAAAGCACTTTATGGCTTACATCAAGCCCCAAGAGCATGGTATGAAAGACTTTCCACTTATTCTTATTGAAACATGGATATAGGAAGGGGCTATTGATAAAACTCTGTTTTTAAGAAAGGATAAAGAAATCCATGTTGGTACAGGTTTATGTTGAATGATATCATTTTTGGATCTACCAATCTTCTATGGTGAAGGAATTTTGAAATCTTATGCAAAAGAATTCAAGATATTCCATGGGTGAAAAACTCACTTTCTTTTGGGCTTCAAGTCAAGCAAACTACTGCTGGTATTTTCTAAGTCCAAGACAAATGATGTGAAAGACATTTCTCCAACAAATTTGACTTTAGAACCATTAACCAGCATCAACCCCAATATAAGCTCATAAATCCTTAGGAAAAGATGAAGAGGGTGAAGAAGTTGATGATCCATTCATTATAGTTCTAAGATGATGTCCCATGTATTTAACTGCTTTCAAGACCAGACATAAGATTGCTGTTTATCTGTGTGCAAGGTTTCAAAGTCACTCCAAAGGTTTCTCACATACATGCTGTAAAAAGATTCTTTAGATACCTCAAACATCAACCAAATATGGGTCTTTTATGGTATCCTAAGGATCCTCCTTATTCATTTAGAAGCTTTTTTAAGACAGTGACTATGCTGGTGGACAATCATGATAGACGATCAACTTCAGTAGGATGGCAATATCTTTGAAAGAAGACTGGTCTCTTTGCAATGCAAAGAAACACACAATATGTGAGCTATAACATCTATAAGGCAGAAATGAGCAGCTGCAAGTTGTTAGTGCTCAGTGTACTTCTGGAGCTGCAAAAATCAACTGCTAGATATATGGATTTAACTTCATGTCACACTAAGAAATCTATAAAGACAAATGAGAGTACCATATGCATTGCGTGAAGAATCCTGTTCTTCAATCAAAGACAAAGCAATTCAGATTCAACATCACATTATCCGCGATATTGTTATGAAGCAGAGGCTCATTAATCGTGGTCCAGGTAAACATACAGATGACAAAGTAGCAGATTACACACCAAAGACTTTGACTTGAGCAAGATATAAACTTTTGGATGGTAACTATTTGGGTATGATGAGACCATGAGCTAGCAATTTGAGGGATGACTACTGTAAAAGTACGTGTTGTTCATGTGAAGTACTGTTCTGGTTAGAAAGAATCTTTGGAAGCATTATTGTTATGCTTAAGGGGAGGATTTTAATGATTTGAAGAGTCATTTTGAAAAATTGCAAGGTTGTGATTGACAAATTTAAGTTAAACAGCCTTTTCGGTTGAAAGTACTGCTCAGCCAACTCAAAGTACTGCTCGTCGTTTCAAGAAAGTACTTAGCTTAGACCAACGCAAGTACTTGTTTCTAACGTTCGGTCAACGGTCAAAACATACTGTTTAGAGAAATAAAAACGTAATTACAACGGTAACTTTCTTTGTTATCCGTCGCAACCTATAAATGCTCAACTGAATTGCATTTTTCTCTTCCTTCATTTCTTTTTATTCGCTAATTTTTCTTGATCACAATCTTCCAACGTCACGATCACTTCATTTCAAATGGTGCCCAATATTTCGGCTCCTAGGCAACAAACATGAACATGAGCATTGCGTTGGAGGTGAGAAGAAGACTGAGCATAATGCTGATTTTCATCAAATCGTTGATTATCTCACCGGATGCTCGATTAACTATTCTTTGTTAGTTGATCCTGATTTAATTGGTCCGTGGCCTTCAACAATTAGTTGGGCTACAGCATCTCGTAAGAATAAATTAATGAGGTGCCTCATATTCGACGCAATGGTAGCTGGAAAAAGGATTTTGATTTCTCCGAGGAAAAAACCATTAGGGCTGATCTACTATTCGATGATGCTGAGGTATTGACTGCTTTCCCAAAGCAAGTTATTTGACTCCGCACAAGACATAGGCTATGAGGGAATATTGCACAACTCTTTTCTCAAACCTCTTTTTTAGCCCTTGGTGAAGTATTTAGTTCATGGTCTTGACTTCACTGTCTTAGTCCTAAAGTACATCAAGGGAACAATTTGGGACTCAACCTAGCGATCAGCTCTGGTAAGATTAGCAAACCCACCAAAAGTTTAATTTTTCTAGATTGATTATGAATGAATGCTAGGACATATACCAATGGTCTACACCTTATTCTTACATGTATCCTGATCATTCAACTTGTTTTTTGCAACAAGCAATTAGAGGGAGTCACACCAAACCTCAGAGTTTTCTACCATCAGTACTCTTCCCCTCTGAGGTCTTTACTTTTATGAGAAAGAATAGTCCTAAGTTCTCAGGTAGGATTACACCTTTGACTTCACCAATGTTAGAGGTCATAACAGCATTAGCAGCAGAGGAAGCACATAGTACTAGTCCTCATTCTAGGGCTGCAAGTTCTCCAAGGGATGCTCAAGGTACCCCTGCTCAAAGTGCTGCTCAAGATAGTAGTCTTCAAGGTACTGCTGACTCCCAAGGTACTGCTGAAATTCAAGGTACTGCTGACTCCCAAGGTACTGCTGAAATTCAAGGTACTGCTGACTCCCAAGGTACTGCTGAAGCTCAAGGTGCTGCTGATATTCCACAATCTCCTAATGATTATACTCCTACAGATGAGTCTCAAACATCTGGAGGAGATGAGGGACTTTTGGATCTCTATGCTTTAAACCAGGACGGTTAGGAGCAACACAAGAAGCAAACCATTTTCTCAAGGCTAGAACAGACGAGACCAAGCTAAAGGTCAAACTTCAAGAAACTGTCCAAAAGGAGTGTCAAGCCAGTGGTCAAACATCACACTCTTTGGGTACAAAGTCAGAATCTTAAGAAAAGAAGAAAGAAGCAAAGGAAGAAGGCGTCTTCAGTCAAACTGGGGAGGAATAGAAGACTTGAAAGAAATTGTCTGAAGAGAATTAAGAGGATAAAAAGACAAAAACGGAACATATAACACAAAAAACAACAAAAACACAACAACACACAAGGCTTGACCATACTACCTTCGTTTATGAAGATTATAGATGCTACAGGCCTTTCGTTACTCGCCTGACATCTTAGAGAAAGAAAGAATGATGAAACAGAAGAAAGAAAGAGTGATGAAACAGAAGAGGTGATAATTGAAGAAAAGGATACCTCTGATGTAAAAAGTGGGGATACTGAAGAATTGGATTTGGAGAAAATTCAAAGTACTGCTAGACAAAGTACTGTTACTCCAAGGACTTTAAATTTTGATGATGAAACAGGTCCTTCAAGTCCAATTCGTTCAACTCAAGAAGAAGGTCCTAAAGAACAGTTCAAAGATGATGAACTTCTTGCTGATATCCTTCTCAATAGACCAAGAGGCTTAAGCATTCCTGGTCCTATGCAATCTCAACCTCAACAGCCAATTCAAGCTACTGACCCAAAAGAAAAAGGTAAAGGGATATTGGTTGAAGAGGCCCTAAAAAGCAGAAATTAACTTCTTCAAAAATCAAGAGCTTTAGAGACTTGCACATGATGAGGAAATTGCTAGAAAGGCTAAAGAAGAATGGAATGCAGAAGAAGAGCGAAAAAGGTTGAAGATTTTGCTCTGAAACCAAAAGCCAAAGAGCTATTCATAGCACAACCCTACATCTCTTGCACAAGAACGGACTCAAATGATGAATTTCTTAAAAGGTCAAGGATACAAGAATTTGAAAAAACTAAGGTATCCACAAATGAAGAACGTAAGATATAAGTTCAAGAATGTATCAAGATTCCTGAGCAAGGAATTTTATTCTCATGGATTCAGAACAAGAAATAGCAATGGTTACAGAAGAAAGAGATGCAACAGAGACTCTAAGGAGAGAGAAAAGGCTACAGTTATAGAAAGGAACAATCCATCAAAGAAGCTTAAATTGAGAACAGAGACAATTGATGAGCTCATAAACTATCTTAGGATTGTAACTTTGAGAAGAGTGCACAAGATATGAGAGAGTCACTGGAACAATCACGATGATTAAAGAATCAAGGTATTGACTCACCGCATGGAGATGATGTAACTCATAATTATAGAAGCAAATAGTCATTTCAGAGCTTTCTCGACACTCTATGGGAGAATACGTGCAGTATTTTGGATAGACAGGATCTACATCATCATATCTGTTGTACAAAACTAATATAAGCATATTCTACCAACCGGGTTAGGTTGATACATTTTGGGTGATCTTACAACCATGAGTTGGGAGACATCTGCAACAAGTGCTGATGACTTCTAAGAAGAACAAGAAGATTGGAAATTGTAAGATCGAACTCTTAAATGGAATCTTCGGAGTACATACATTAGATTAGGGATGGTACATGATTCATGCGGTGCTCACGAGAAAGAAGAATATCCACCTATCAAAAGAGCAATGATACAGGATGCTAGATCAGGTATGGAAGTTTGAAGATGAGAGTGACATAGCTTATCACATTGATACATTGTTTATTCTATGGACAACTAAAGATGGTGAAGAGTCTTTCAAACAACAGGTTCTTGCTTTTTATCAAAATTTTCTTTGTAAAGTAACATATCTTGTTTTAGATAAAAAGATTATACTGTGAACCAAGCAGTAACCTTATTCAAAGTACTAGGCTAGAGTTTAAAACAAACAGTCGCGCTTTGTTTAAAGTACCGGCTAGTTAAAAAGTTGTTATTTTGAAATAAATTGAAGTTTTGAGTGTGCAAACAAGGTTTTAAGGCAAAAATTGCTTGAAGATAAAACTGTTTTAAGGGATTGGTGTTGGTTAACACCACACAGCAAATGGGTAAACAATTCACAAATAATCTAATAAATATAAGAATTGACTAGTCCAAATCGAACAGTTTTGTATAAGACATCTCCATCAGTAGATGGTTGACAATTTACCAAAAATGTATGGTGCTCAATACACCATGGTAATTGCACAGAAGTATTGCTACCTCCAGTAGCAAACGGCTTTTGGTAAAGAGATAATCAAATCCGTTGATAGCTTTAATAGATTTGCTTCTAAAGGCTATAACAGTTCTCAAGCTCTCTCCATTGTTTATATTACTGAGAGTTGGCTCAGTCTAGAGCAAACGCTAGCAGGTAAACACTCTTTATCAAATTCGTTCATGGTTTAATGACTTACCAAAATCATATGGTATTCAACACCTCATGATTCATGTTCTGAGTGTTGAAAGAGGATTTCCGTTCACCATGTAATTATTACCTTGTCTAGGTACCAAGAACTGACTAGCCCGAAAGTGAATGGCATACTTGGGTAAAGGCTCATAAAAACCAGTTAATTTGCTGAAGAAGACCTGCAGCTGATTGAAGAATACAATCTGTTTTGATGCAAAGACAAAGAATATTGAAGAAGTGTGTATGCTCAGAAAACAAGAGGTTTTCATTCTCAAAGATACTCAAACAGATTGTAAACAAATACTATTAGAGGATTATATCTAGAAGATTGAAGACTATGTATTGATGTCTTGAAAGAAAGATGTCCTACCATCAAGAAACTTGAAGTCAAGCAAGGTAGAATTCAAGTTAGGGGAGGATTGTTGGGAAATACAAGTCAAAAGGTCAAAGTACTGCTAAGTTAAAAGGTCAAAGTACTGCCTGCTTAGTAAGGAAAAGTCGAAGCACTGTCTTTAATATAGGAACTTTAAAGGATTAAACAATTACATTAGTAGTTATCATGTAACAATTACATTAGTGATTAGTATTAATTAGTATTTGTGTCATACAAGGACTGTACACCTACTAGAGTTATCCTTATGTTTATAAAAGGATCTCTAGGAAGGCATTAGAATGACACACAGAGAACAACAACAATCCAACAAGATTTAGAGATAAGTATTGTATTAGGGATCTGCAAACTTAGGCAGATTCAACGTGTGATAATACAAATCATTTGTTAAATCATTGTTGATCTTCTTGAATACTGTGAACTTTTCCGCAAAGTTTAATTGTATCACATCAGTGTTTCATTGTTATCGACTTGGATTTATTCAAGGAAGTAACATCCTTTACAGGCTAAAGGCTTATTATACTGAGGTATATCGATCCAACATCTGCTAGCTCCTTCATTTCAGACGGTGCTAATCTATATGGTGCCCGGGCTACAGGTGTAGCACCTGGTACCAAATCGATTCGAAACTCTACTTGTCGAGTGGGTGGTATACCCGGCAAGTCCTCAGGAAAGACTTTAGGAAATTCTTGAACAACTAGCACATCTTCAAGTCGTTTCTCCTTTGACTTGTCTCCATCTTTGGTTGCGGTGATATTTGTTAAGAATACGTGACATCCCTTCGTTAAATACTCTTGAGCCTTAGTACACGAGATGATGTTTAATCGGGTCCCGTGTTTATTGCTGCTTCCGTCACCACGAACGATTAAAATTTCATCTCCAAAAGGAATACGAACGATCTTTTCCGCACAGACAATAACGCAATGGATAAAGCTTTGCCAACCAATCCATACCAATTATTACGTCAAAACTACCTAGTTCTACGGGCATTAGGTCTATGTTGAAAGGATGATTTAAGAGGTTTAACGTACAACCCCGGATAATAGTGTTTAACCCAACTATTCGCCCGTCGGCTAGTTCGACATTATAATCATGATCTAATGCAGTCGGAGTGATAACAATTCGAGAGCTAAATGCAGTAGATACAAAACTCCTATCGGCACCGGTATCAAATAAAATAGATGCATATCGGTTGTTTAGGAGAAACGTACCCGTGACGACATTGTTGTCCGGGTTTGCCCCTGCATTGCCCACGGCATACACCTTTGCCTGAGCCTTGGCATTTCCAGCCTGATTACCCCGGTTGTTGTTGTTCTTCAATTTTGGGCAATCCTTCTTGAAATGCCCTTGAGCACCACATTCAAAACAAGCCCTCTGATTAGCCCTAGTGTTGACATTTGGGGGATTCCTGCAGTCACGAGATAAATGACCAAATCGGTTGCACTTGTGGCATTTGGGAGCACAAGGACCATCATGGTGATAGTTACATTTGGAACACAGAGGTCTAGGCCCTTCGTATGGTCTCCTGTCACCATTTCCTGCGGCATAAGCTCTTCCAGTGTTTTGTCTCTTGTTTGGTTGCTGATTCTGGTTGTTCCTGGCGGTGTCATCAGACTTTCTTTTGTTGTCAGCCTGACGTTCAGCCCAAGTGTTGATCTTCTTGTCCATGAGTTCAGTGGCGAACTCAATGGCATCCTGCATAGTTTTTGGCTTAGTTGCCATCACACTGCCATGGATCGTGTCGGGCAAGCCACCGACATATTTCTCAACTTTGTCTATTTCTTCCGGAAACATCCGATCGCACATTAGTGCCAGTTCTTGGAAACGTTGGCTATAGGTTACCACATCGGTACCCTTCACCTTCAAATTCCACATTTCAAACTCTAGCTTCTTAATTTTGCCCCTTGGGCAGTATTTGTCTGTCATCATCTTTTTCAGTATCCTCCATGGCATTGCATGGGCAGCTTCAGGAGTAGTGGTCTTAACGTGGGAGTTCCACCATGTAAGAGCATTTCCTTGCAGGGTACACGTAGCAAATTTGACCTGGCATGCTACTGTACAGTTGCTTATGCTGTAAACAGACTCCATCTTTTCAAACCACTGAGTGAGTCCAACAACTCCCTCAGTGCCCTTGAAGTTCAAGGGTTGGCATTTTAGGAAGTCCGGGTAGGTGCATTCACGAGCAACTTGCACAGGCCTTCTGGCACCCGTTCCTGAAGTATGGCTATCATCGCCATTTCTGGTTGCATCACGTGCTGCCAGTGCAGCAGTAACGCCTTCGTTAATCATTGCCTGAATTTGGGCATTGGTGACAGATGTAGTGGTATGAGTGTCTGTGACTGGTGTTGGTGTTGCACCTGGGTTTAACCTCGTGGTCTTTCTCTTTGGTGCCATTTTCTTTAAATCATAAGAAAACATAATACCCATTAGATTTCATAAAATCATAACTATGACATAACATATACACATTAAATAAAACGAGATCACATCACACAGTGAAATGTACAACTGTTATTGAAATTAATCGTGGTATAACCAAATCGACATTCATTTATAATAAATTCGATTTCATAGATAACGTAATCTGTCCATTTCATATATAACTTGGAAAAACATACATGTTCGGTTCAGATACAAAATGATTACTACACTTAGGTTACAAGACAAAAGAAACAACCTAAAGCCATACTAGCCGGGATATACCCGTAACACTTAGTATGCTGTACAAGGTAGATAATACCTGAACAAAAGACCTATACTGGGTAGCTAAACAAAACAAAAGATCTATACAGTCTGCTAGCTGGGAATAACCCATAATACTTAACAGGCTGCATAGCATAGCTACAACATAACCAAATCTAGGAACTGCTACCAGCCTCTTCTGGTGCATCATGCTGTGCCGGACCTTTTGCGGGTCCAAGCTGCCTCTGAAACTTGGCCATCTGAGTCTGTAGTCCTTTCAGCAACTCTAATGCCTTAGTTAACTGGACCTGCCTCTTGTGGTTTGATGCCCACAACTCTTTAATCACCCTCTGTCTCCTATAATCTGCTGACTGTAACTCTGAAATCAATGCACTCTGCGCCACTACCGTAGTATGTAATGACATGACATCTGAACGTGCATAGTCGCTAGCATCCATGGATAGTCCCCAAGCCTCACGAGCCATCCTAGCCTCTCTCTCTACCAGCACTGCTAAACGACTATGAATAGGCCTATCCCTGTACAACAGGTTGACTCAGCCTCTCAGTTGAGACCGGTCATCTTGAGCATCCTCCATAATACCATACATGATGGTAATCTCCTGCTCAACAATGGTAGAAAGATCGGTAACCCTCTGATTGACCCCCTCTAGGGTAGTCGGAGATCATCCCATGCATCCGTAATGCCATAATCTAATTCCCTAGACGTCGAACATCTAGGAGGGACATCAACCATATCGACAAATCCATAAAGGTCTCCCCTTGCTACGAAATAAGGGTCTTCCCTAGCTACGGCAGGTCCGTCCTGCCTAGCAGCACCGGCTGCTGAACTCTCCCCGACCTCATGACTAGGGGTGGGAGAAGCAAAATGCACCCTCTTTCGAAGCGGTAAACAATTCTTAGGAATCTCAATATGAGTAGGGCTATTGGGTGGTGGTGATGGTATAGGTAATGGTGGTGATGGTATCTGTGGTAATGGAGATGGTAGTGGAGTATGTGGTGATGGTGGTGGGGTGGTTAAGGCAAGAAGTCTCTCGACCTCTTCCATAGGAGGAAGTGATATGGATGGCTCATCCCGGATAGATATCCTGGCAGTCATACGATGTACAGGCGGGACAGAGTCGGCCGGAGCTGGGTGCTCCTCCTCCTCTTCCTCATCCTCGTCCTTGTCCTCATCATCATCATCCTTATCAGCAGGGTAGTTAGCTGGATCCTTCTTGGGATCCTCATCGTCCTCCTTCGGCTCCTCCTCCGGATCAGACTCAGGAACATATCCTGGTGAATCTGTAGTGGGTGAGGCAGCAGCAGGTAGTGGCTGCTCCTTGGCCGGGAGTATCTCATCCTCCTGTGGTATGTACTCAGGGTACATCGGCTCAAGAACAAAGTCCAGTAGGGGAGGTGACTGCGGCTCCTCAGGGCCAGGTATGTAGTCAGGCGATGGTAGAACCTGATAAGCAGCCATTATGTAAGCATATGGGTCCTCTGGGATAATGGGTGGTCCATCGACTCCTGGTGAGCCAATGTCTGAATCGTCCTCAACTGGAATGGATATTGATGTGTATGTAACTATAGAATGCTCAGAATCTGACATGATAATATCTAAAATCAAAATTAGCTTATATAAGTATACTAATATAAGACTCTTTTAGTAATATACATTTATATCATAACATGTATATCAATCATGAATATCAATCATGCATGTATCTAGCATAACCAACAAATGCACAATTAGTGTATGTATGTCCCGTGAAAACCCCTTTGTATGAATGCAATGTTTGAAAATGGATATAGTCCAGCAAAAAAAACATTTGACCTAGTTCTCTATAACCTTGGCTCTTGATACCAATCTGTAACACCCCCAAATTGGGTCGCAGCGGAATAAGGGTCCGGGGTGTGTTACTTCTCAGATCAATAACACAAGATAATATAAGAACGACCAAAAAGTCGTTTAAAACTGATACATTGGATTTAATAAAGTATGTGTTACAAAAGCCCGAAGCTTTACTTGTTTACTTGTTATTATTACAAAGATTTCCAGCCCATAACAGATATACAAAATGTAATGCGACTAAATCTTTAATGCATGACTTCAAAATATAACCACCAATGTATCCTTCGCACCTCGTGCTTAATGACCTCCTGAAAACATTGCATTTAAAAACGATAACATAAAGTTGGATGAATTTATAGAGGTTAATGTAAAATGCATATGCAGGACCGAAAGCTTTCCCGTGCAATGCAACAGATGCAGACATCACAAAATGCAATTACGTTTGCCTAAGCTCATGACACCGAAGCTCGACATAATTGAATACAATATATAAATATTGCCTACATTGCCCGTGATGATGTTCAACCCATAACATCCAGTATCCGACATGACATACGTTCGTTTCCAGTGATAGCTAGTCACCCGAACGGGGAGGTCAATCCCAAATAGATCTATCTATAATCATTCGCGCTCACTTTCCAGTAATTGACAGTTCATGATTCATGGGCATAGTGGGTTATCGCTACTTAGGCAAACACGTAATAATGATAAAATCTACACTTGCGTCCAAATTTGTAAAACAGGATATGTTTTTCACCCCAAAAACTTTGTAATTTATAATTGTAAAACATGGAGCTATGAATACCTTGAGTGAGTAAATGCATAATAAAATATCCAAGTAAAAACGCGTCGACGCTAACGCTCCCGAATGAACCTAGTTAATAGGTCGAATCAGTATTCAAAGTACGTGTCTAACAAACAAACCATATATAATCTATATTTGTGACATCGTATATCGTTCGAGGCTATCATAATTTAATATGTATGGCATGGGCGTACAGGAGGGGGGGGAGGGGGGGGGGGGGGGGGGGGGGTGTTAGGACACTTTAAATCGTAAAGCCAAACATCTCGTTAATACGTAATCGAAGAAGCATCATTATGAATTCCCTAGTAATATAGCACTTGATAATTAATAACATATAGATTATATATATATATATATATATATATATATATATATATATATATATATATCTATATATATAATATTTAATATATATTATATATCATATATATATGTTAGCGTTTCACCATCTATTCGTTTAAGTGAAATCATGTCTTTAAAGTAAAAAACGTTTATAATTATCCTTTTAGTAAAAATGACATAACTTTTGCGTTTTAAGCCCGATTTTGATGTTTCTTGCGCCCATGCTTTCGTATTAAGACGAGGAATCATAATATCACATTTTTATGTTTTTGACCTTCTGTTGTGAATAGTGTTTTTACTGTTCACAACAGCTCCTAATCCCGTTTCCATACTTTAATTAACGTAAAACCCGTTTTTGTCGTATCTCATTCGTTATAGTTCTGTTTTTAACGATTCTTTTGAGCACGTTCTCGTAATTGAAAGTTTTATCATATAAATGGTGTTTTAAAAGTATAAGTTTCTGTTATGAATAGTAACTTTTATAAAATGTTTTCTAAAGTAATTAGGTCGTAAACTCGTTATTAGGTATCTTTCGTTATAAACTCGGATTTTTCGAGTTTTTATCATTTGGAAAACGTCTATGAGGTGTACTATCTTTCTAAAACATAATATGGCTGTGTCAAAAATCGAATTAAAACAGTGGGTTTGTGGTTTTGTGATTTAGACATGTTTTAAGCATTATTTTTGTACCATTTAGATTCAACACTTAGTTACAACTACTTTACAACAATTATATCTTATGTCTTACATATATTAAATTCATTAGTTCATACTTTGCTCATGTGAGTCCAAGATAACAAGATTAACATGTTATTTTACCATTTTCACTTGTAATTATTAAGTAAATCTTTTAAAACCCTAATTTGTTAATATGATCATGTTTATACTTAACCAAGTGTGTTACAAGAGTTATACACCATTCTAACATCATATTAACATTTTATACATAATAATAAGTGTACAAAAATAATGATCATATGTAAAAATCCATTTCACATATTTCAAAAGTACTCGCTAGATTAGTGATTTTAAAACTAAGTAAAGCATATGAAACACATAAAATCTTAACATCTGAATAGATTCTGCTTTGGATATAACCTTATGTGGATGAGTAGAGATAAGAAAACAATCACACCCTTGTGATTTAAACTCTTGGCTTGAAAAAAATTCAGGATGAAACCTAATTTTTTACCAAAATCACTACTCTTGCAATATCTTTGTTAAAACCTTTCAAAGCTTAACCAAACTACATTCTTCTCTAGAATACATTAAGTATGATATGTTTAAACACTAATATGGTGAAAGAAAATTTCAAAACTCTGGATTGTGTTTGTTAAGGGTTTGAGCCGAGGGGTGTATAAGAGAGAAAGGGGAGATTTTGTGATTTTTGGTTAAGTGTTTATGAAAGTAAGAGTGAATGCATGTGCTATTTATAGTGCTTAGGAGATATTATGAAGATATTTGTGTGTCTAGTTGATCATATGAAAGGTGTCAAGGATTGGAAGACTTATGAGAAAGTTGAAGCTTATCTTGGATGAGAAAAGCTAGTCATGAGATGAAGTGGCATGCTAGATTTTTATGACGATAATTTGTGATGGTTCCTTTGGTACTATCTGGTTTCCTTCAATTATACACAAAATTATGATGTGTATATGTTAGGATAAGTTTTTGGTTCTTTTATATAATGTATACTTGCATTATATGAAGTTATGATGTAGTATAAATCAAATACCATGTATAATTTGTAACATTGTAGGTTTGTTTGAATTTCTTTCATGAAGAATATGTATAAATATGATAAATACTTGAGTTTTTAAATAAACTTTAAGTATTGGGTTAATAATTTTGGGTATTTTGGGAAAATGGAAAATAAGTGTAGATAAGTTAACGTGCTTCCGGGAAGGCCTAAACGTATTTTATCGCGAAACGTAAACACTTAACGTAACCAATAAAAATAAAATGTGCAATGATAATAATTATCCTCTAAATAATCATATAACACTTGCTTGATGTAAACATTTAATTGTTTAATGCCCGTTTACATTGTATGATCATTTTTAGTTTACGCGATTTAGCTTAACGATTACGATTTAAAAGCAAACGCGTAAAACCCTAAAAATAAATTGTGGATTACATAATGTCGTACAATGACCTAAAACACGAGGTGTTATACTTGGACCCTGCGCCTTTATCATGGCTATATCAAGCTAACTATGATGAGTGTGCACTCCGCACCTCCTTACTCGTCTTGAGCTAAACTTGCATAAGGCCGTTGGTCTCAAGTAAAACACAATTACATAAAATGATAGTTGATAACACTAAAATTACCAACATGATCTTTAGGTTAAATTAGCTCATTCTGTCTAAACCAAAATGTGACAACCCACAATTTCAGGTCATTTTACGTCCATAAACTTAAATTTATTTAATTTGAGCTTTTACGCATTCACTTTTAATTCCAACCGTTAAGTTAAATCGCATAAACCAAAAGTCAACAATTAATGTAAACCGGTATCAAACAAATAAAAGTTTACGTCAAACAAGTGTTATATAATTATTACAAAGATAATTTATAACTTTTTGTATTTTATTTTTATACGTTATGTAAAACGTTTACGTTTCGCAATACTTAGCTTCATGCATGCATGTAAACTATACCACCTTTCTACACTTAACCAAATACCCACAATTATACCCAATACCCAAAAAATTTATAATTTTTCCCATAAACACCACCATGGTCGGTTGTATATGCATTCAACACAAAAACAATACCAAGTTTAGCTTAGAAACTACCATGTGCTAGTTTGAACTCTTTTTCAAATATTTCTTACAAGATCTATCTAACCCTTACACAAAACCACTCCCCCCATGCCAATCACTTACAACCGAACCCCCCTTCCCCTTGATTCATGGATTGTGTAAGATTTTTCTTTCTAGATATTTTCACTATAAAAGGGTGCTTACAACAAGTCTTTCTCATAACTTAACACTTACAAAATATTCAAAGACTTCCTTCCTCTTGTTATAGTCACGGCTCACAAAAATAAGCCATAGAAATTTTCTAGTTTTCCATTTTATTGATTTACATGCATACCAAGTGTGATCAAGGTATTATCTTAGGTGTCTTCTATAGTTGATTTTCCAAGTTAGGGTTTCTATTTTAAGCAAGGATTCAAGATCAAAGTTAGGGTTTCATAAATCAAGATTTGGGATTTTGATAAGGTTTTAGGTTAAAATCATAGACTATGGTTTTTTTATCATAAGCTTTGTAAGCATTCTACATTTACTCTTTTGATTTTTATACATATTGATTATGTTCTTGCATATTTCTATACTTACTTAATGTATTTATATACATGAACATCTTGATTATTAAGTTATATCACCAACTAGTAGACTTTTATAAACATTTGTAAGGAAATCAAGAACACTACTTACTTGGATGATTATTAAACATGTTAACAAGTTTGTTATTCATAAACTAGCTTAAACACTTTTATAAGTTATTTGATGTTTTGTTCTTATTATGATGAATTGTTGGATGAGATTAGGTTATTTTGGATGTGTTGATTTTGAAAGAGGTTGAAGTGGTTAGATTAGAGGTAGTTGTTTTGTAAAAATGAGGTCAAAATTATAGTTTTAATGTGTGTAAAACGCCCCTTAGGACAGCAGGTTTGAAACAATTAGTTGCGGATTTTTCAACGAGTTAAAACCTTAAAAATGTGTTAGTACGACTCAATACGATTCCGTGCATATAAAGAACGTGAAAAACGGACTTAAAACGAAGATGTTATGGTTAAAACAAGATTTGAAACAATATCGACAAAAACAGTTTTCGGCAAAATCTGGCATATTTATATTTGTATTTTTAACCATTTTTGGGTCCGAACCGGCTTAAGTATAAAACTAGAAACTTGCTCAGAATAATTTTTCGATATAATATCGTAAGTTTTCAAAGCCTAACAGTGTAATAGGAGTGAGTTAATCCTCATTAAAACTAGACAACTTTTATATAAAATGTCCTTCACACTTTTTCCTGACATGAATAGTGTTGATAGAAATAATACCTAAAAACATTATTAATATTTTTCACATCTTTACGTTTTGATAATCACAAAATATAAAAACCTTCAATGTAAAATTAAACGTAAACAAGTAATTAGTAGTAAATTTTCATTTCAAAAATTATATCACTTAAAGGTATGAATAAATAAATGCTTAATGCATTTTATGATCAAAGGAAATTTTTATTCAACCTCACATTTTATAAAAGGTGTTAAATTTTTTATAAACATTACAAAACATTTTTTACAATTAAAAGAAATGTTTTATTCAAAATAAACATTTTGAAATTTAAATTTTCGGACCTAAAACGGCTAGAAAGTTCCAGAAAATTCCCCCTACACAAAAGGACAAACTGGAGAACGCCTAGTCTAGGGCGGCCACCTTAAATACACGAGCGGCCCCCTTATCTTTAAGGGGACCGCACACCTATTTAAGGGGACCTCCCATAGGTAGACGCTCATCCAGAATGTCCTATAAATACTAGACTTTTCCTCACTATTTTCTCACCTTTTGCACTCATTCTTTCTGATAAAAAATAGCCCACACATCTCATTAAAATCCTTTGATCATTTAATCATAAAGCTTTGTTTCCAAGTGATCCAAGCTCAATTCCTCAAGTGCAAGAGAAGAATACTTCCATCATTAAGTGAAGAAGTATTACACCTTTGTGTGTTGTTGCAATTTTATTGCATCCATATCAGAACTTGTAAATCATTTGTAAATCTTGTAAAGTTGTGTAGTTGCTAGATCTAGGTGATTGTTGTAAGTATAGTTGGATCTTGGTGATCTTTCCTAGTAGTGTTAGGTAGGTGTGATTATAGTAGTGGCTTGGTGAAGTAGTGGTGTGAAGAAAACTAAGGTGTGAAGAAGTTGTGTAGTCGTGATCAAGTCGTGAAGCAAAGTTGTGTAGTGAAGTTGTGTAGTTGTGGTAGATTGGTTCTAGCTAAGATTAGAACTTGACATCTAGCTTAGTGTCGGATATCAAGATAAGCGAAATTTGTGTAAGGTTTTCTCCGCCATAAGGTAGCTTGTTGACATAGTGAAGAAAACTCTCGAGTTAGGTGCTTGAGGAGTGGAGTAGGGCGAAGAGGTGCTTCGTTTCCGAACCACTATAAATCCTCGCGTTGTCGTTTGATTGTTCTTACTCTTATCTCTTGTCTTACATTATTCTTCCATACTATCTTATTAATTGTTTAGATAAGTATATTGTTCATATTGTGCAAGTGTTGAATTCACATAAAGTCGAATCTAAAATTTTTACAAACACTTTAAAACATTAAATTAAAAAGCGGTAAACTATTCAACCCCCTTCTAGTTTTTCCCACAAATTGGTATCAAGAGCCACGTAAACAAGATTTTAAAAATAAATTGTATTTTAAAAAATTGAATCGTCTCTGAATCGAAAATATTTAGAAGGGCAATCGATGCAAGACACCATATTTTAATAGTGATGGATTTATTTATTGGAAAAATAGATTCGAAACCTATGTGAAGTCAAAAGATCTAGATCTTTGGCATGTTATTACGTGGTGATTTTCCTCCTATTCAAATTATCCGAAACTAAAATAGGATGAAATTGTAATTTTTCATAAATAAAACAATGATCTTAAAAGAAACTTGCAAAAATATAAATCTAAAAAATGGTAATTTATAATGCTTTACCACGTAAAGAATATGAAAGAATTTTTATGTGTCAAACCGCAAAAGAAATTTGGGATACTTTGTTAATCACTCATCAAGGTAATAATCAAGTCAAATCAAACAAATAGATATTCTGTACAACAATAGAACAATTCATGATTCCGGATTAGAATCAATATGATAATGCTTTGCTAAAATTTAACCTATTATTACTAGTCTAAAAGCACTTGATGAAGTTTTTCCAGCAGAATTGTGTTAGAAAAATTTCTTAGGGCATTACTTCCCTAAAATGGTGCGCAAAAGTCCACGGCTGATTGTAGACTCAAAGAACTCTAAAACTCTGTCACATGACGAACTCATGAAATTTGTAGGTTTTGAAGAAGTTAATTAAGAAACGATCTGAAAAAAACCGTCAAAAGCAAAAGAGAACAAAGTAGATCTATTGCCTTGAAAGCTAGAAAGGAATCTAGTGATGATGGCAGCTCAACTCCGAAACGTGAAGATGAAAGGAATCGATGGCTGTAAGAGACTTCACGAAATTCTGCCAAAAGACGAGGACTCAATTCGTAGAACTACACATAAGAAGAAATCATTCCAAAGAAATAAAGACGACAAAAATGGCAAAGGCGAAAGAAAATGCTTTAAGTGTGGAGATCCAAATCATCTCATCGGAGAATGTCCGAAACTATCAAGATATCAAAATCAAAAGGCGTTTGTTGGAGGATCTTGGAGTGATAGCGACGAAGATGAAGAGGAGAAGACAAAGGACGAAAAGTGTCTTATGGCTAAAGCTTCCAATGAGGTACTTTTCGAAACCGAATACTTTAGTGATGACCAATCATCATTAGACGAAAATGACTTAGATAGTGAATATAGTAGACTATGCAAAATAGGACTAAAAGTCATGGCTAAAAATAAAACTCTAAAACAAGCTAAAATAGAATTAGAGAATGAAGCACTAGAATTAAAAGATAAATTATCTAGGTTAGAAAAAGGTAAGGAAGTAAATGAAGAATGCAAATTATGTCAAGACCTTAAGTTTGAAATGTGGAAGGCTTAGAAAGAGATATCTAGGCTAAATCAATTTAATGATAGTAGTACTCACATAAGAAATATTAAGTCTCCAATATACCTTTCTCGGAGGATTAAATCCGGTTTAGGATTTATATTTTACCAAAAGTCTACTAGTGAAAACCAAACAAGTAAATTTTGAAGAGCTTCAAGAAGTCGAGTCAAAAAGAAAATGATAGAAATTCAAACCAAATCAAAACCAAAATTATACTTATAAAAATACTAAAATTTCTATTGCAAGTGTTGATGAGGTAAACGTTTTTAATAACATTCCTTAAAACCCGGAGTCAGATTTACTAAACCCACAATGAGGTCTTAAACACCTCCTCCTGAGCAAGAAAAGGAAAACTCTCATCCTCATTCTAAAACACCTCAACTAAGAGAGACAAGTTAGATCAATGTTACTCTAACACTAACACACAATGTGGAATCATCCACACCAACCAAGCTTTACTCAAGTGAGATGTTTCATCCATGCTGTGTCGAATCAAATGAAAACATGTTAGGAAAACAATAACTTCGGACCATGAAACGATGGGAACCATATGGCTAAAGCTATATTTTGAGGTTAATCATTCTAAGCATCATTCTGGCTTTAGTCAATACAAAATTGAAGAACTCATATAGGATTTCATAAATCCTATCCTTAAAGCTTGCTACCTTGAAGATTTTTAAAGTAATTTCTCTTGAGGCTAGGTACGTCTCACTCTTAACTACAGTTAATTTATAGGATTGATATATGATATTACTTAGTTTTAGTGATAGTTAGGAAATATGGTAGTCACTAGAAATTGGCCTTTTGTTGGCCTTTCTTATTTTTAAATAGAACTTTGTTCATTAGGAACCATTCTTCACATGATTATGCATGACTACTATTAAAATGGAAATCTTATATGGCCACGAACTCACGTAGACGAATAAAAATGAATTAGTGGATAATAATTAACATAGAAGTAGGATTAGTTTTGCATCGGAAAAGTCTTAAACCACTATGGATGAAACAAACTCCCTTCCACCTCGACGCTCGCCTCAACTACATTATCAAAATCGCCTTTGTTGAATTCTTAACGCCATTCCAATTCTCTCATCCTCCATAATATCTACTCTTTCCATTCAAAACGTATTCATTAATTTTTTCGTTCGAAAGAAATTAATTCATCATGTTCCGCAGAAGTCCTAGTCACCAAATCAATCTTATGGTATGGACATCCTGAGTATCTCGCGAGATAGTCAAATAAACTAAATACAATTTTTAATTAAACAAAGAGTTAATTAAAAATTGTCAATATTCATTCTAACAAAACTAACCAAAAATCAAAGAAAATTTTTTTCTTTCAGGTGGCGGCCCCCTTAAAATTAAGGGGACCGGTCGTGTAAAAAGGGTGGCCCCCTTAATTAATTAAGGGGACCGCCTATCTGCGAAACCAAACACCCCCTTACAGTTGAATTTTATACCAAAACATCACTTTTCTCTCTTTCTTCTTCCCCTACCTGTTGTGACGAAAATACCGTCACCATAGCCATCAAAATCAAAATCTTAAATCTTCCAATTAACCAAAATTCGCAAAGGGCTTTCACTAATAAGTCAATCAACAACATTTCTTGTAAGTTTTTCAACCTTCTTTTTGTTTGATCTCATCCAATTTTGTTCTTAATCAAAATTGGGGGTTTCTCATTATTGTCCAAATATATGTTGATGACATTATATTCGGATCAACTTGTCAAGAAATGTGTGATGACTTTGCCAAGATCATGCATGATGAGTTTGAAATGAGTATGATGGGGGAACTAAATTTTTCTTAGGATTACAAATAAAACAATTAGATGATGGAATATTTTTTAATCAATCAAAATATATTAAGGAAATGCTTAAGAAATTTGGACTAGAAGACTCTAAGCCAATGAAAACCCCTATGTCTACGGAAACCAAACTCACGAGAGACGAAGAAGGTGAGTCCGTAGATAATACCAAATATAGAGGCATGATAGGTAGTTTATTATACTTAACGGCAAGTAGACCCGATATCATGTTTAGTGTTTGCCTTTGTGCACGCTTTCAAGAGGATCCCAAAACCTCTCACCTAGAAGCGGTTAAACGTATCTTCCGATACATTAAAGGCACTACGCATTTAGGATTATGGTATCCTAAGGGATCCGGCATAGAAACAATAGTGTATGCGGATTCGGATCATGCGGGAGATTACGTAGATCGCAAGAGCACTAGTGGTGTTTGCACGTTTATGGGATGTTGCCTAACATCTTGGTTTTCGAAGAAGCAAACCGCTCTTGCCATCTCCACAACCGAAGCGGAATATGTAAGCGCTGAAAAGGCATGTCCCCAAGCCTTATGTTGAAATAAGCTCTCGTAGGACTTGGTGTAAGGGGGTTTAGGGACGGGGGGGGGGGAAATTTACAATAATGTGTGATAACAAAGGGGCTATAGACTTAAGTAAGAATCTCGTTCAACACTCACGAACAAAATCACTTGAGAATCACCATTCCTTTCTTCGCGATAATATTAAAAATGGAATAATCTCTATGAAAAGGTCTCATCGGAAGAACAACCTAAGCCGATAATTCTAACTAAACCACTTAAACGTGAGCCATTTAACTACTTACGTCTAGGTCTAGAAACGATGGAACAAATTGATTAATTTTTTGGCATAATAAAGAAATGATAATCATCAAAAAACTGTTTGTCAAAAATCTGAGAAAAAATTTCTCAACAGGTGGCAGCCCCCTTAATTCATAAAGGGCGGCCCCCTTAATTTTAAGGGGACCGGCCAGACTTTAAGGGGACCACCCACCTGACTGACTAATTTTTTTTTCTCTCTCTGTGTGTTTATGTTTCTATTTTACACAAAAACACAAGATTGGGAAAAATCTATAAGCAAACTTTTACAAATTCTTCTATCTAAATGCATATCTCATTATACATATATACAATAGTTCCAATCTATTATTTTCTAAAAAGTCTTTCTCACAACTAGGAGCACATGAAAATCAATTTTCATATATTGTTGAGATATGCTAAAAACATTTTTCACATATGCATAATGTTCTCTTACTTGTTGTCAAAAGTATATAATCTAATATATATTTTCGACAATCTTGGTTGAGCAAAATTAAATCAAGGAGCATTTGGATTATTTCTTAGGTTTTACATGTCTTAGTGTCAAAATAATCGCTACTCCACATTTGTCGCACTTAGGCACACACTAGTATTTGCACAAAAGTTTGGTTCGTTTTTAACTTAACCCTCTTGTCAAGAAAATTCGTGTGCATTATATTAGTTCCTATTTTATATGCTCTCTCCCGCACTCTTTTGGTCTTCTATTCATATTATGATTATATGCCAAAATTATAGTTTATGATGAAATAGTTTTGTTTACAAACTTGTCATATATATGTAGAATGTTGAATGCTTAATTGCTATGTGCTAAAAAATCTAATTGCCATAAAAGGATGGACTTGCTGCAAATTAACCATCTAAAACAAAACCTCACACAAAAATTTTAAGGAAAATCATTTTTGGGAAATCGGGATAAATAGCAGCAGGCGGCCCCCTTATTCGTAAATAGGGTGGTCCCCTTATCTGTATGTGAGGGAAGACCCCTAATTAAGGGGACGGCTAGCAAATCATGTAGAAAGTATTTTCATCCCTTTTTGACCAAATACCCTCTAGACTTAGCTACTGTTTCCCTAAATTCACAAACATTTCTTGGATTTGATCCTTTAAATGTTCATTCTTCCTAATTTAAACCTTTCCTCCACTATAAATACATTCTCAACCATCATCATCACAATCATCCTCACCAATGACATCTCCTAACAAACCCACATCCAAACCATCAAGGGTAGCCAAAATGAGTGTGAAACCCATTTGGAGGAAGAAACTAAACCCTTGTAACACATCCAATGAGCTCAATGTAAATTCACCTACACCAATGCCAAAACCACTCACTCCTCATCATGAACCATCTCAAGAAAACAATCACCCCAATCAAGCATTACCAAATCCTTACATTAAGGACACTCCCACATCACCACAAGTTGTCTCACATCCTCCATCTCCCATCTCACCCATCAATTCACATGTTACTCACACTCAAGCTCCACCTCAAAGTGACAACCAAACTCAACACACACCACCTCTATCTCCAAGTAGAGAAAGCCTAGTTGATGACATTAATCAACTACAAGACCTATCAAACCTTTTAGCCATGCATCTCTCTCAACAACAAAACAACATTCCAAACCTACCACACACCCCCAACATTAACCAAGTTAAAGCCCATGTTGGGTATTGCCCTTGTTGCATCGTCACCCAAAAACAATTCCTTTCTTTAAGTGAGGATATCAATTGGATTAAATTCCTCCTCACTCGACCACATCCACCACCTAGAGTTCAAAGAGATTACCCTTCCACAACCGCCTCCGCACTAAACTCTCCATCAACAACAAACTAATCTCGTAATATGCCTACAAATAATCGTCAAACCCTTTTGTGTCGCAAGCAAGTCAAAAATCCTTCTATGGCTATTTAGGATTTTTTATTAATATGCTTCTAAAGCATATTTTTTTTCTTTTTATGTATGATTGTGTGTAGTTCACACACATTGTCCTAAATGAATGAAGTGTCTTTTGCTTTGATGTTTGCTTGCACTTGTCATATTTTTCCTTCCTTCTTGCTCCAAGTTAGAAATATTTGTATTGTTCTAACTCGTTTTTGTAGCCAAGAAACCATAGCTTGATTCCTTGGTACCCTCGAACGAGGGGTAACACACATCAAGGGGGAGCATTTATTCTGTCGATTTTACTAGCAATTCTCGATGATGCCTTTTTGATTCTACAAAAAAAGGGGGAGAAATGACATAATACTCACTAAATACTTGTTTAAAAATAATTTTACATTTAATGAGTTTAAATTTTTTAATCATCAAAAAGAGGGAGATTGTTGATAGAAATAATGCCTAAAAACATTATTAATATTTTTCACATCTTTACGTTTTGGTAATCACAAAATATAAAAATGTTTAATGTAAAATTAAACGTAAACAAGTAATTAGTAGTAAATTTTCATTTCAAAAATTATATCACTTAAAGGTATGAATAAATAAATGCTTAATTCATTTTATGATCAAAGTAAATTTTTATTCAACCTCTCCATTTTATAAAATGTTGTAAAAAAATTTATAAACATTACAAAACATTTTTTACAAGTAAAAGAAATGTTTTATTCAAAATAAACATTTTGAAATTCAAATTTTTGGACCTAAAACGGCTAGAAAGTTCCAGAAAATTCCCCCTATACAAAAGGAAACACTAGGGAACGCCTAGTCTAGGGCGACCCCCTTAAATACACGGGCGGCCCCCTGATCTTTAAGGGGACCGCCCACCTATTTAATGGGACCGCCCATAGGTAAACGCTCCTCTAGAATGTCCTATAAATACTAGAATTTTCCCTACTATTTTCTTAGTTTTTGCACTCATTCTTTCTGATTAAAAACAGTCCACACATCTCATTAAAATTCTTTGATCATTTAATCATAAAGCTTTGTTTTCAAGTGATCCAAGCTCAATTCCTCATGTGCAAGAGAAGAATACTTCCATCATTAAGTGAAGAAGTATTACACATTTGTGTGTTGTTGCAATCTTATTGCATCCATATCATAACTTGTAAATCTTGTAAAGTTGTGTATTTTGTTAGATCTTAGTGATTGTTGTAAGATTGTGGTATGTATAGTTGGGATATTGGTGATCTTTCTTTAGTTAGTGTAGGTAGGGTTGTGATTTTGTAGTGGCTTGGTGAAGTAGTGGTTGTAAAGAAAACTAGGGGTGAAGGAAGTTGTGTAGTCGTGATCAAGTAGTGAAGCAAAAGTTTTGTAGGTGAAGTTGTGTAGTTGTGGTAGAGTGGTTGTAGTAAGATTAGAACTAGACATATTAGCTTAGTGTTAGGAAATCAAGATAAGCGAAAGTTGTGTAAGGTTTTCTCCGCCATAAAGGAGCTTGTTGACATAGTGAAGAAAACTCTGAGTTAGGTGCTCGGGGAGTGGGAGAGGGCGAAGAGGTGGCTATCGTTGCGAACTCACTATAAAATACCTCGCGTTATGGTTTTGATTGTTCTTGTCTTATCTCTCTTGTCTTACATTATTCTTCCATACTATCCTATTAATTGTTTAGATAAGTATATTATTCATATTGTGCAAGTGTTGAATTCACATAAAGTCGAATCTAGAATTTTTACAAACACTTTAAAACATTAAATTAAAAAGCAGTAAACTATTCAACCCCCCTTCTAGTTTTCCACAAATAGTAAAACAGTGTTTTTGGACTTCGGGTCCATTTAGATTATAAAAACCTTATGAATTAATTTAGCATCGCCTATATAATGTTTATACGCGTTTTAAACTTTATAAATATTATTTTATAAATTAACTAGACTATATATATATGGTCGTGGTAAAAATAATAAAAGTGGTAAACTTAACGAAAAAATTATTTTGATTTATAAGCTAAGTCTAAAACTATTAGGTGGTGATATAACAAGATAAAATATAGTGCATTGATCTATATTTTCATGCGTATTCTAAACCGACCTATAATTAAATAGGTTGCGTACCGGTCTTTATCAACGACATTTCTAGTTGATTTTTCTAGAAATCAATTCCATCACTTGAGGTGAGTTCATAGCCCCACTTTACTTGTTTAATAACACTTTACAAATCTCGGGGTGAGATACATGCTCTGTTTTACATTTAGACGCAAGTACTCTTTTAAACATGTTACGAGTTGCCTAAGTAGCGATAACCCATTAGGCCCAATATCATGAACTGTTAATTACTTGGAGTAAGCGCGTGTGTTATGAATAGATCTTTTTGGGATTAACATCCCCGTTCGGGTAAGTCATGCTTACTAGTGTCGGACCACCGAACTAACGAACGTATACCATATCGGATTTTGGATATTACGGGTTGAACATCTACACGGGTACATTATTGTATAAATATGCACACATACATAGTTGTAGCTTCAGTGTCATGAGCTTAGTGCAATCGTAATTATATTTTGTGATTTTGTATGGGATAAACCTATGAACTCACCAACTTTATGTTGACACTTTAAGCATGTATTTCTCAGGTGAATAAGCTGCTTGATGTTCTTGATATGCATTGGAGTCCAAACTTTTCAAGAATACATTCATGGATTTCTTTATGCATTCAAACTATCATTCCTCGTTGTACTATTTTAGGTCTATCATTTTGATGCAAACTATTGGGACAAATGTTATAACTTATTTATTTCAATCAAATAAACGAGGGTACTTTTTAAACGACTCATTTAGAGGTCGTTCTCTTATATCTTGTGTTATTGTATTATGAAGTAATACCCCCGGTTACCATTCCGCTGCGACATATTTTAGGGGTGTTACAGATTGGTACCAGAGCCAAGGTTATAGAGAACCAGGTCATACATTTTTACCTGAACTATAACCGTTTTCACAAACATTGCATCACATGAAACTTTTCATGTGCATACACTACTTGCGTATACTATTTGCTTACGTGACTTATATACGTGCTTACTCTATCTTGCGTATATTGCTACACTTGCCTTATATAATATACTTATATAAAACCCTAGATTGTCACAGCACTATGACCACACCTCATCCCACATGTTTTCCTGTTACCACACCACGTGCCGGAGTATTTGCTCCGCTTGTCATCATATCTGATTCTGACAATGAGATTACTACCTTACCCGTTAGACCCACACCATCACCAGATTACATACCGGCTTTGTATGGCTACCCACTAGACTCTGGTGACAACTCATCAGATGTGAGACTACTGAGTCACTCCACACCTAGACTGCTTCACCGTTAGTTGTTCATCCACCACCTACCCAGCCCCTACCTACTAGACCTGCCTTTGCCCGTCGACCAAAAAAGGAGATCTCGATGCCACTAGGCTACAGAGAAACCATGAATCGATGGAGAGCTGCATCACCATCTACCTGTCATCCACTACTTTCATCAGAGATACCATTATTATCATCACCACCATCACTCTTGACATCATCATCTTCACCACCATCATTACTTTTACCATCCTCATCTCGTAAGAGATCCAGATCACCCTCACCATCATTAGTATTACCCTCACCACCACCAACAGTAGTACCACTACCACCAGAGGATATTGAGTCAATTGGGGATGACATAAAGACCTTGCATGCTAGTTTGGCATCTGCCATGCAGGAGACGATGACCCTTCGTGCTAGAGTTGGATCATTGAAGCAGCACGATGTGGTTCCTCGAGAGTCACTTAGGATTGCGAGAGGCATGTTCATACGGTCACAGCTTTGAGCAGAGTATGCTGAACAGGAAGTCAAAGAGTTATGGGAGTTCCGGGTGACCGACAGACTTGAAATGGATGAAATTTCATTATATATTTATTTTCCTTGTGATCTTAAGAAAACAATGTCGACTACGAACCAAGGGATGAGTTTTGTAGAAATCGAGCAGATTTTAGCCCAGTAAGTGGTTAATGCGATCGAGACTATTGCTATCTACAAGGCAAGGACCCACGTGGCTCGCGACTTAATGAATCGGGTCGAACGACAGAAAGACAAGGTAGAAAAGAATGCTAGCAACAAGAGGAAGTGGGAAAGTGACCATGGTGGAAGTTCTAGCCAAAACAAAGGACATAAGTAATTAGAGCACACACTGCCGAGCCAAGCAACAAGAAAGGCTATGCTAGAAATCTACCATTGTGTAACAAGTGCGAGTTTTACCATACTGGCCCGTGTGTGGCAAAATGTGACAATTGCAAGCAGGTTGGTCATTAAACTAGAGATTGTAGGACCTCATTCCTGAGAGCGAAGCAGAGGCCCTTAGTGGCAAAACAAAAGGTTGAATCTACCTGTTATGAGTGTGGAAGGCTAGGGCATTACAAGAATGGTTGTCCAGAAAGGAAGAACCAGAACCAAGTGAACAAGAAAGGGAAAGGAAAACTTGTGGAGACTCTAAGTGTCATGGCAAATAATGTTAATGTTTAAGGAGAGACCTTCCCGTATTACCTAGTGAAACCTAAGCGGGAACTTTCTTAGACTCTATTTCCTATAGGAAATTTGTGTTGTACTTTCTTTTGAATTTCATTGTACGCGTGGATGGTTTAAATTACCAATCAAACTTGTGTGTCATGAAAACCTTGTCGATTTTACTTTAGCACTCTATTTATTTATTCAAGCCACTCCCTAAACTATTATAACCCTTCAAACATTTTTACAACTACATTATAGACCATTTCATTACCCCATGATAAACTATTTTACTAATCATTATCTTACTATCATCG
>BQNB010043322.1:0-45575 GCA_026074375.1 Tanacetum coccineum
AAGTAAGCCAAGAACCTTTTTAGGATATCTGGAAAGCATATAAAGCGTTCGAGGTGAGTAACGTATATAAAAGTAGAAACGGGACTTTTGTAACCCGTTTGATATACCCCTCCTTTTATGGTACTTATGTTTATGTACATATATTTCTCTCATGTTATGAGATCATGGTAGTATATTTTCATATTATGAGTCTTAATGACTTATGCGGTATAAGTATATATGTGAAATAAAGTAAACGGGTGAAAACAGCCCGTAACGATTCATGTGGTCTTAGAAATGTTCTATTAGTTAAAATGTCTCATTGTTATCTGTTTAACATCCTTAGTGGGCGACATTACTAAAATGGTCATTCATGTTTTCCGAAAACAAAACAAGACATCCTTGGTGGATGACTTGTATAGTTTTATGCATCATGGCCCTAGATGGGAATTAGACATCTTTAGTGGACAACATGACTAAAATGGTCATACATGTGTTTTGAAAACGGAACAAGACATCCTCGGTGGATGACTTGCATAGTTATATGCATCATGACCCAAGATGTGAATTAGAAGTCCTTAATGGACGACATGACTAAAATGGTCATACATGTGTTTCGAAAACAGAACAAGACATCCTCAGTGGATGAACCGAGCCCCTAAAGTGCCTTGTGTTTTGAAAATGGGATTATACATCCTATGTGGATGATAGTATGTTTATGTGGATCGTAATCATGAAAAGAATAGAGTTTAGACGTCCTTTTGTGGATGAAAAGCACAATTGATAGCTATTCGGGAAAATGCCTCGACGAAGCAACATCTAGTTACATTATTATGTTAGACTTCAGTTTGTTATATATGTTATCTCACTAAGCTTATCTTACGTTGCTTCGTTCATGTTTTTCTATAGGTGAAGCTAATGACATTACATTCAAGGGTAAAAAGGTCAAGATATAGCTTTTGGTGGAGCTCGTGGGTAACGAGCTACTTCCCTGCCCTCTCTTTTACCAAGAAACATCCTAGGATGTTAAACTTTTGTGTATGCGAATGTAAACTCAGATTTGGGTGGTAAACAATTAGTCACGTTATGTTGTAAAAAGTTAAAGGGTATTTGAATCCCCTTCGTTTTGATCCATTTTGATGTTGTATGGGTCAAGACTAGTCTTTTACTTATATGAAAGTTTGTTAGTATGATTGAAAGTGTTATGTCAAGTTTGAGACTAATACATATTGGTAGAAAAGGAGTTTTCGAAATAAAATGCAGGAAAGTGGGCTGAACTGGGCACAACTACCGGCCATGGGGGCTTAGCCGCCGACCTAGGAGGCCTTTGAGCCTTCCAGCCATCGGCCAAGTTAGCCAGTCGCCGACTAACAAGGCCAGCCGTTGGCTAAAGGCCTCAGCAACCTTCCCGGATTTTTGTCGTCTTGTTTTATTTGTATGAAATAAACCGTAGCTCGTCAGGGGTCGTGCTACCTATCGACAGAAAGTTCTTTGAGTCCACTTTAGTTTAAAAACATTATTTAAATCCTAATTATTATCGAAATTTAAAAGTATTAACCGAGAAGTAAAAAATGTTAATTTTGTTAACTATATAAAAAAATAAAAAAAATTACTATTAGAGGGAGTTCACGATGTTTACAATTACAACCATGAGACATTACAAGGCAAAAGCTGGGGGTCTTAATTAAACTTGATCAGAAGGATTGGCTTGGGTCCCTGTGTTAACTTGAACGGGTGGATTGGCTTGAGAAACAGGGTTGACTTGGCCTGAGAGATCAGTTGGTACGGATGGGCTTGCCTGCCTGTTTGTCGGCTTCAACAACAGCTTCAATGGGGGTTTCAGGCACATCCGGAACGATCTTCATCAGCTCATCAAGAGGGAGTTGGTAGGAGTCAATAATCTTCTGCATATAAGGGTACTCCATGGTAAAAAGTTCCCTATAATTGAACTTCCACACTTTCGAACCCTCGATATACAAAGTATATGTTTTATCTAGGATCTAACCTAACTCTTCATCGGTCCAACCACATCCCACACCTCCCAACCACCTGACGATAAAAGAAAGGCTAAAGGGCACGACCAGGCTTTTCTTATACTCAACAATAGAGTGTAGTTTACTCACAACGGCCGGAACAAGTTCCTTAACAACGTTGTGTCTACTCATTTCGGATTGAGCAAGATGAGTAATGAGAATTTTCTTCTCTTTTTCTAATTTGTGGACATACTGCTCAACCGCATTCAACCTCTGCGATTTAGGGACCCATATCCTCTACCAGTTTCTTAATTTTCTTAACATGTTCGGATGAAGTCTGTCTCCATTCATCTCTCTCCTTCTCCATCTCTCTTAACTTATCCACTAGATCTTTCTCCCTTTCAGAACAATTAGAGTGAGCATTCTCCAAGAGTTGAAGATTCTTAGTCAGTCCATCGTTTACTTATATTAACCTTCCATAGTCATTCTTAGGTTGGCTAAGCTTATCAGATAGCTCCTGACAACCCTCATGACGTTGGATGAACTCAAGATGGTCATGATTCAACTTCTCAAACCTCTTCAAAAGCTCAGCATGAGCAAGGGTGCTCCAACCCAAGGACTAATAGCTTCTCCTAGAGAACCTCATAGTTAGTAAGGTCAGACAGGACAACATTCTCTGCCAGAGTGTCAAGGTGAAAGATAAGCTCACGACACACGTAGTAGGAGCTGATTCAAATATTATCTTAAAGTCTCCAATTTGGGACGAAGTGTCTGACTTCATCATCGTCGTCACCCGAATGTCTACCTAAATAAAAGAAGTACATAACCATTAGCCAGGTATAGATAGTCAAACACAAAACTTAAATGAAAAGGGACTTACCATTGGCTTGTGAACCATAACCACCGTCACCATTGTTACCTCCGGAGCGGGAGTGAAATGAATGATCTGCAAAAGTAAGAAATGTTTAATATGTTGGGCAAAATGTGTAAAGTTACAAGGTATTTAAAACTCGCCATCAGAAAGATTTGCATTGTTTGGTTGACTACTCTCTTGAACCGGCGGCGTGCTCTCTCGGCCCGTCACATGCTAGGAGGACCATCCTTGGTATGATCACTTAGGTCAACGATGGAAACCTTTAACATCTTCTTAAACTCAAATGATTGTCGCAAGGGATTAGGAGAGATAGTTTTCTAAGATCCTGAATCCACCTCCAATCCGGACTACTTCTTTGCTTTTTTCTGCTTAGGGCCGGCGGAACCACCTTCGTCGGCTCGCTTGTCTTTGGCTTTAAGTAAGGCTTGTTGTTCCTTCTTCTCTCGGGCCTCAGCTATCTTCTTGTCAGGTTTCTCGGCATTCTTCTAAAGAGAATTATTTGCTGGAATCATGGAGCCATCGGGAAAAGGGTCAGCTGTGCATTTGGGGGGACGCTCATTCAGGATCGCACTCTCCTTTGCTCACGACTGCCTCGGTCTAAGTAGGAAGCATTAGGTAATCGTCTATGGTGGCTTCTACAAAAAAGGAAAGAACAAGAAACTTCACACAAGCTAACATATAAAATCTTACCGTTATCAAATAAATTAACAGAAATTACCCCGCCCATCGACATCCCTTAGTATCTGTGCTAATTCAGGATGGCGATACATTGTTGTTAACCCGAACATATACAACAAACTTTGTGGCGGCTTCCTCATAAGAATTATGTGTTTGGCTAATCGATTGGCATCACCCTCATTATAACTAAAGGGAAAGTCATTCGAGACATCTGTATCCCCATGTCTCCATGCCATGGCATCTGGTACCGCCCTCTTATCAATTAGAAATAACTTTTTCTTCCAACCCTTAAGACTTAGAGGTAATTTCCTTAAAACATTTCTTAGCACGCTTACTTGTTTTGTTCTCAAAGGAAAACTAATGCCCTTGCTTGCATAGCTTGTAAAACACCCGGAATAAGGAAACGGTGGCGCTAATGCGTAGGCTCCGACAACGAATCTCAAACATTGTTACCCTATTAACGCCCATCGGTACCAGCTCATAAATATGTACTCTGAAATACTTAATTATTGGTAGAAGAAAAGTAGAAAAAAGGATCCTTATCCCACCTTACTCAATCTGCTCAATGTATATGCCAATAACATTCTCTGAAAGTTTGTCGATGGTCATTCCAGAGGGAGGAAGACGAGGGTTCAATTTTATGGGAATACCGAAGCTTTCAATCGCTTAATTCAGTTCTTTTTGTGTCAAGGTAGAAGAATAGATGTGCATATCATATTTAGGAACGACGCCGGTTTTTGAAATCTCAAGCACCATCTCTCCGGGCTCATTTTCGGACATACTTAACGGATACCTAGAACGGATGATCAAACAAATGCAAATAAGAAACCTTGGAAAAAAAGCAAATGGAGCAAGAAATCCTTTGTCAGCAAGGTTAGAGAAACTATGGGAGAGTATGAAAGTAAAATGAATGAAGGATGAGGTATATATATATATATATATATATATATATATATATATATATATATATATATATATATATATATATATATATATATATATATATATGGGCAACCTGGAGAAAAGGAAACGTCACATCATACTGAACGCACCGGACGCGGACGAATCTAAGACGTTTATTTTTTTAGTGTTTTACACGTGGGAACATCGTGTCAAGGGAACGCGAAACGAAACGTTGTTCTACGATATGTACGGCGTTAGAAGGCCCATGGATCATCTTAACGGGCAAGCCCAATACGGCCCAAGAAATAACACTTGGTTTCTTACAAAAAAGAACACCCCCAGTAACGAGCATCCGGAAAATAATTTTAGTGTTGCATCATCAGTCTGCTACCAATATTACAACACTTGGGGGACATGTTTGTGTATGTGCCCGGACGTCATGTGTCGGAAGATACACTACCCTGCGGACCATTCAGGAGGACTCGCCTCAAAGCGTCGGACGTATAAAGCGAACAGCCTTTTGTCAAGTGGATTTCTCTTTATCCAAGGGTCTTCCCTTAGACCAGTGGTCCATCCAATGCACAGCTGCTGCCCCGCCCAAATCCAGATATTGCGGGATAGGATCTTGCATAAGAATTTATGCCTAGTCTCTAGACTAGACGCGGGTGTCAGGTATACTTTACATGTAGTATAAATACCACATATCATTCCATACATTTCCAACTAATCATTCACTTGCATTTACTCTCATTTATTACACACACTCAACCCTCCGTCCCATATATTTACTCTCAAACCAGAGCTGGGTTTTAAAGTAAAACCTAGGGCGAGGCTATCGTGCGTTTCATTCTGTGTGTAGGTGCTCGAAGGACGTTCCCCTAGTCCAAAGGAACCTACACGTTCGTCAAACCGAACATCAAGATTTTATTTCAACATGTTTACATGTATTAACATGATATTATTGCTAATGTCGACTAACCACCTATTTGTCAAATTTTTTTATTAAATTTACTTTGAAACAAATTTTAAGTTAGCTTTTAAAGTTATTAGATAGGTCAAGAGTGTTTTGATTTCTTTTTCTTTTTGCAAAAACTTATATAACAATTCAAATTTTTTATAAAATCGTATTTAAGTAAAAAACATTGCAACATTAGGCTTATTTCGATCGCAATTTAAAGACCTTTTTAACGGTATATTTTTATAATAGTAAATCTCCAGATATTCATTAGATATTTGACAAATAAAGTTTTTTTATAAAATATTCGTAAATAGTGTAATTTTTGTTTATATTAAATTTATTTTTAAATAAACTTTAAGGTAAGTCTTTAAAATTGTTAGATAAGTTAAATGTGTGTTTTAAAAGCATTTTTCTTTCAAAAAACATGTATTAAAATTTAACATTTTTTATAATATTATACGTAAGTAAAAAACATTATAATATCATGCTCATTTTGTTTATCTTTTTAACGGTATATTTTTGTATAGAAAAATAATTAGATATTTAATTTGTTCGTTATTTGAAATAAATGAAGTTTTTCATATGAAAGTGTCGTAAATAACTAACAATACAAGTACTTCTCATAACTCGGGGGTGTTTTGTAACTAAACTTTTTCAGCCACAAAATGTCATCGCTCCTTCCAAAACGACGCCCGCGCACCCACAAATGTGTATAAGAATAATAAACACTTGCAAATTGTTCAAAGTTAAAACTAAATAAAGCGTTTAAGATTGCGTTTTAGGTATGCTCATATTATTATTGTGTTTGCAAGATGCAAACAAACATACATCATTTATAAAAGGGACTTTTTTTATGGCACCAATCGATTCTATTTATGGCACATTGGCGTCAATCGATTCAATAGAAAGCATTAAGCAAATTGAGCCAGAAGAGAGGATATTCATTAACCTATTGCAGCTTTCATGAAAGCTTTCAATAAAGAATCGAGAGAACCTACCCGGTCTATGGCTGAAAAGGGGGGGCTAAATGCAGAGACGATGCAAGGCTAAATTCAGAGACAATGCATCTGAGGTTAATGACTTTCTCCTATAACGAATAAAATAGGCCCGAGAGCTATCAAAGAATCGAGAGAACCTACCCGGTCTATGGCTGAAAAGAGGGGGCTAAATGCAGAGACAATGCAAGGCTAAATTCAGAGACAATGCATCTGAGGATAATGACTTTCTCCTGTAACGAATAAAACGAATAAAATAGGCCTGAGGATAATGACTTTCTCCTGTAACGAATAAAACGAATAAAATAGGCCCGAGAGCTATCAAAGGAGAGAGTATCATATTCCATAGTAGTTTTGTTTTTTCTAAGAGAAACGTAAATTGATTAGTTTTGTTTTTCTAAGAGAAACGCAACTGTGTAAAGACTTGCGACCTGATTTTACAATACATCATTTCAAAAACACATAACCATGTAGTTCCACTACCGCAATCCTAGATATAGTAAAATTCCAGTCTTAAAGAAAGTTACTAAAACGAAATTGAAGGCTATGATGTGCAACTTGAGAGCATCAAGCTAGCAACATAGAAGCAACTTATAACGACACTGAAGGCTATAAATAAAAAGCTTATCTATTGAGTTTGACAAAAAAAAAACACCGAAGACACTTCTTGAAATGCACTTGGTTTTTCTCTCTTAATTTTGAGGTATAGTTGTGGTGCTCAAACATTCACTCTTCACATAGTCGAAAGGGTATTATCACGATTATTCCACGACAACATCTTAATAAGAACTAAAATAAGCAAGCTAAGCTAAAAAACCACAAAAACGTGCACCAACAACCAACAGTAAGTTGGCCGAGTTTGGGTCAGTAAAAGGGCGTATAAACATTATCCAAAGTATCACACCTTCAAAACCTGTTTGGTGCAAACAAAGCCGAAATGGTCGAGCACTCAAGCGTGTCTTCTTTGTAGAAAAAAGTTTTACCTGATTTTAGTCTGTCTAGTTGTGTTCACTCCCATTAGCCAGTCAACAATTCTCCTAAAAAATAAAAAATACTCCGTAATAAGGAAAACATGCATCACTAAAATGTCATTATTATTTGGTGAAAAAAAAATCTTCAAATATCACAAGTCCCAATCCTTTATTTAGACAACCAAAATACTAGGACAGCCGCCACCAAACCCAACGAGCTAAGAAACAACACCACAGCTACAAACAAGAACAGAAGAACACCGATCGAAACCCATATCGGGCTTGTTATTATTACAAAGGGTGTAGTAAATATGAGGCCAACAACACTTGTGGTCACAGTTACACCATCTAGAATGAGTAATACTCCACTAGAAACAAGTAAGGCCATAAAACCCATGAGTTCAGTTGATTCAAGTTCGTTCGTTCGTCGTCGTAGCTTACGTACCGCTGTTCCTCCATGGCTGATGTTTGTTGTTGTGGTTTTTGGCTTTTGTTTGAGATGAGGTTGGCCGGTGAAGTTGTACCGATCGCCCATTTATTTGTCGAGAATGATGTTTGATGGATGTGTGTGTTTAAGGAGATAATGGTAAGACAATATAGGGACACGTTAAGTTGTAAGAATACATGCAAATGTAACACGTGTTGTGACATGGGTTAGATGGTTTAAGATTTGTTAACGTAGGTATATAAATTGGTGTTTCTGTTTTTTTCTTTGCGTTTTGGACACATGTGCAAATACAAATTATAGAAACTTAATGAATTTTTGTTCCAGGTTGTTAATTTCAAAGGAAACATTTTTGTTTTACTTCTCTAGTTAGGTAAGAATATTGTGATGACAACTAATGCATCAGTTAACTTCTTAAAGTTACACGCATCTTTCCAAAATGATCGAAAGGATGCGCTATATGTAAGTGACGTTTAGTAGTTTTATATACTAGTAACTACGACAAAGAGGGAGCGCGCTAGTCAATGACGAGGTGTATATCATCAGAAACTAGCTAGTGTATTTATTTTGAGAGACTGTAACGTCATGTCATGAAAAAATGAGTACATGACGACCATGATCATGTACGTAGCTAGTATCTAAAAACGCTTGCTGTACCAAATCTAAACTTTGTTGCTACTAGCTACTAGAGATGAAGTTCGATCGTATCCTTTGACCAAACAGGTACTTTGTCGTTATTTCATTGAAACTTAGTGTCGTTTGTGTATTTCTAAAAAGATGAGTCCAAAAGGTTGTGCTTATCAGAGCTCTTGTAATACACTAGACTTAAAATGGATTAAAGCATTGTCACATTATCAATTAATCATACTAGAGAATGCATCATGGTGAACATTATCTACGTGAGATTTTGAAGGAAAGAAAAGCGAAGACACAAAATGATGCAACAATTATAAAAAAAAAAGTAAAAGAATATAAAGATGACCAATTCTGAATTCTCACGCTATTGAACCATTTTATAATAAAAAAAATTATATAGTGCCGGATCGAGATATATATCATTGGGTATGCAAAAAAAAATTTCTTTTGAAAGTCACTTGGTATACGGTTCTAGTTGAACGCTTAAAAGTTACAAGCGAAAAACTAAGGGCCCGTTTGGTTTGCAGATGGGTTTAGGTTTAAGATTTAGATTTGAATTTGAATTTGAATCTGATATAAAATAAATAAATATAATAAGATAAAACTAAAAAATATATTTTAAAACTTGGTATAATAAAAAATGTACACTTTGATTGTTTTGGTATTAAAAAATGCAAGAAAGACAAACTACAAATTTGAATTTTAGTTGCATTTTTGTTGCATTTTAAATGAAGGGCCCACCTGAATCAGTACTTTTCGTCAAAACCTACCCTTGTTGTCTGGATTTGAAGATGGTAATATTTATGGTTTTGGTGGGTCCTTTTTAACCCGATCCCACCAATCAAACATAGTATTATAAATCCGATCATTATCTTTCATGGTAAACCGTTATACCAAACGCACCCTAAACTACAAATAAGCATATGCAGATGCATAATACTATTATACTAGCAAGGTACCTGCGCGTTGTTAGCGGCGGGTACCCTGTAATTAAAGTTTAGACACCAACAAAACAAAAAGGAACTGATTAACAGGAGAATAAAAAAATGATCTCAGTTCGACCCGATTCGCCTGTTTTTACCGGTTTCGACCGATCATCTCCGTTTTATTTTCGGACGGATTTTATTGGCTAGCCAAACCGGTGGCGACTCCGATTTTAGTTGAACCCATTGGTCCCGTTCAGTTTTCAAAATCATATGTATCATCAACTTGTTAGCTATAAATTGTTTTAAGCTTTGTATGTTTTATTAGCTTGTACAATATGTATAATAACATGTATTTTTTATTTTAGGGGTGTTTTTAAAGTAACATTAATTAATGTATTTAATTAGTTTATACTTGTAACATATGCGTGAAGGAATAAATGTTGTACATTTTGCTTTAATATATGTATATTTCATTTTATGAGTGTTTTAAAAATAAAATTAATTAGTGTATTTAATTAGTTTATACTTGTAACATATGCATGGAGGAATAAATGTTGTACATTTTGCTTTAATATTTGTATTTGTTAGATAGTTGATTTTGTAGTGAAAGATTGCATTTAAAGATTGTATATTATGCTTTATAACTTGGATTATTTAATTTTTTTGTGGTGAAAAGTTGCATTTAAGGATTGTACATTATGCTTTATAACTTGAATTACTTAATTTTTTAGAGGCATTAAATGAAGAGAGAGTGTCTAATTTACTTTATATGTAGTATAGATAAAGCATTATAATTTATAAGGTACGTTTTATTAAAAAATAAAATAAAGAGATGAGATTTTGACCATTCATCTCATTTTTTATAAATGACTTTTAGAGTGACATGTGACCATAGTTTTAAAAAGCGCGCATTAAGGCGCGCCTAGGCTCTAAGGCTCAAGCTCTAGGGATTTTTTCAGATCGAGGCTCTGCACATGCACAAGGCTCACAAAAAGCGTAGAGCCTTGGGATTTAGAGCCTTGAGCCTAGGCACGCCTAAGAAAGGTGGCGGATTTTGAAACTTTCTTTTCGAATTTAACATTCATCGCGCTCATATGTTAATAATAGATTACTTAGAAACTACCTAGAAACTAAATAAATCAATCAATTTGAGTGTTTGGTCGTTCAATTCAAGTGTCTGCACATACATACTCATCCCTCTATTTTATGCATGAGATAACGTAATCTCGTCATGCCATGAATATGATACATTGCTTGATATTTTTTATTTAACTGTTGAATTTTTTAGATACATTAATTATTTTAGTGTTATTTAAATCATCATTAATCTATAAATTTTCACCAAAACTATTATAATTTACTTCAATTTAATGCGACTCGTATTCATGAAGCCCGCGCCTTGATCTGCGCCTCGCCTCAAGGCTCCATAAGCCATTTGCGCCTTAGTGCGCCTTGAGCCTTTCAAAACACTGCATGTGACACCTCTTATTTGAAAAATTACTTTTATTTTTAAATTGAAATATCTTCCTAACTATTTATTTTTATTATTAACTAATTTTTATTATATTTAAAAAAATTGCTCTTTAATTTAATATCCATTTTGATATACTTTTTTAAACTTTGATTTTTTCATATTTTAGTGGGTTTACTTTATTTTAGCGAGTATTTTCAACTTTTTAGTGGGTTTATTTTATTCGAATCAATACAAATTTGAATCGTCAAAAATTATATACTTATGAAGGAGATTGTTTGACGGGTAAGAGAGTGTGAGTGTCTTTATACATGCGGGAATGATGATGTCAGTTGTGGGAAAGCTACAGGAAATCCAAACAAATATATACACCGAACACATATACATTCGGAGTGTTGCAAAAAGACTTCACTCATCCTAACCGGGTAGAAATTACGGGAAGAGTTGGATTGACAATGGTTTTCTCGTGCAGGTAGTGAACCAGGTCAACTTCCCGCATCCTAAAAAGAATACTTCATTCACTGTATTTTTATAATATAAATATATTTATCACCGCCGCTATGCGCGCGCAACCAACTAGTGCATATATCATGCCTCAGTTATATTGGGGCTAAATTGAAAATTATGTCCTTAAAGTTGTCGGTTTTTGCAAAATCGCCAGTGATACAAACTTAGTTCCAATTGTATCTCTCTATCCTACGTGGCAGTGCAAAATCGCCCACGAATCGTTTTCTCTAACGAATCTCCCATTATGTACCTCACATACCCTGCACGTAAGGGCATTTCTGTCATTTCCTTCTTCCCGCTCAAGAAATACAAGTGTTCGATAGAATTGTTGCATAGCACTTCCCAAGATTCTATGATTTAAAGGACTAAATTTGCAATGATACTTTGATCTAACTATAAACCACCTGTATGATTGTGAAGAATTGAGCTAGTAGCCCATCATTATGGATCAGATTTTCATATTTAAAAACTTAGGCTTATGGATGGACGGTAGCCGGTTATGACAACCTTAGATTATTTTAGACTATTTGTTTTGTGTATTTTACTTAACACCAATTAATGTGTATCCCATGTCTTATCCTACCCTATATCATTCTGCATCGTAACCCTTGGTTTTGGTCGAATGGGGGAATTGAATGCAATCATGTATGTCTATTCCATCGTTATGGATGTGTATATGTGATTTTGTCGCCCTCGTTAGTGTAACGCTTTTGGTAAAGATTGCAGGATGATTCACCCCGTTTAAACTTGTGTTTCACCCTTGTTTACTTTAAGAGATGTTTAGACCATAATTCTAGCTGGTGAAGATTTGTGTACTTTCCAAGCTTATGATAGAATACATGCTATGACAGTGCAATTGAGTGATCTTCCCGAAAATAAAACACTTAGACTAGTGAGAGTTAAGTGATTTTGATCCCTTTTCATGAGGTGTTCGGCTTTGATGTTTTCTAGCATAAGGAAATTATAAATTCATTTCTCCAAGTTAAATTTGGGAAATCTTTTTATGAATTATTTTAATAGTTCTACTTGAGGGCAAGTAGAATTCAAGTGGGGGGATAATTGATAACATCAAATATTTAATACTTTTATATATCAAATTCCCGAGTTTATTGCCTTACTTTATATCGCTTTTATATGAATTCGGTACCTAATTCATTTATATTTTGAATTCAGGTAATTAAAGGCATTAGAACATAAAAGATGCGGAAAAACAGAAAAATGAAGAAAATACGACAAAAACTGCATTATGGAAGAAATTACGGCGTAATTGACACAATAGATTACGCCGTAAATAATTATTATTTACGAAGATATTAATGTTGACGAGGCATTACGGCATAACTGGCCCGCATGAGTTTCGCCATAAAATAATCATTGCTGAAGATGTTTATGCTGACTAAGGGTTATGGCGTAAAGGGTTCGATATAATATGTCGTAACCAATTTTAATACTAAAAGATGGAATGCTGCGTTAGAAGGTTTACGGCGTAACGTAGTCGATGCCGTTACGCCGTAATGATGACTCATCACAGGGGCTGAAGTTGTACAAATGCTATCAAGTTATGAAAATCTATTATAAACTCAAAGGAAGACAAGGGACCATAAGCGTCAAAGACTCAAAGTGTTATATTAGTATAAATACTAATTGAATGGGACATTCAGAAATTCGTCCCAAGTGGTGTAAGCCGACGAGAAGAAAAGAAGGAAAAAGAGGAGCAGCTTGCCTGCTTGCGTAGGTATAGGGAAAACCCTTCGGGGTTTGCCATGACGTTCGACTAGGGGATCGAGAGCACTAATTCAACACAGTTGGTAATCATACTTCAACTTATTATGGTTAATTTAATTCAGTGATTATTTTGATTTAGCGGATCTTGCGGTTTAATTTGTTGTTGATATGTTATTAATTGTGTTTTATTGTTTGTTCTTGGCATTTAATTATCTCTTTTGATTATTATTTATGATCTTGATGTCCTTTCGCTTCTTTTATAATTAATGTAGTGCGCTTTGAAATCTTTGTGAACCTGCTTAATATTAATATGAGGTTGAGTGAATTAGGATCTATATGATCCTTAAGACCTTGCGCATAATTGTCTGCAGGATGACCAATACTTGTAGACGTTCGACCTAAACCCATTAAGGCGAACCCTTAGCATTTAATATTTGGTTAGGAATGCGAGCTAATAAGGAGACCATCTGTTAGAATTAAGCGTATCTCGTTAGTTGCTTGGAACACCTCCATTTAAAGGTTGTGATTAGACTTTGGATCATAGTAATTGAATGTGTTCGTCCTGTCTAGTTGTCTGCCACTATGTATTTCCCTTTTTGAAAGCAAGGCTTACCGCCAAACAATCCACAATTATTCTACGATAATCTCAAATATTCAAACAAGCTTTCTTTCCTGCTTTCTTAGGTAGAATAATAAAATCAATTAGACGATTAGAGACACAAACCATTCTTTAGGTCGACACTCGTGCTTACCAATCACTACACTATACACAATAGGGTACACTTCTCTTTAGTGCCTAGGAATAGTCGAGGTAGTTAGGGTTTTATAAATGTAAAACCTGACGTAGTTTTTAGAAATTACGCATCAATCTATATAATTGCCATTCACACAACACACAACATATTCGAGTCAAACCATGGTTTACAATTAAACACTACATCTCTAGTCATGGTGGTCATTTATGAATGTGGCAAACCCACAACAATCAAAACATCATGGACTAACAAAAACCCAGGTCGACGGTTCTACTGTTGTCCTGGATGTGGTTTTATTGGGTAGATTGACCCCCAATGTGTTACCGAGCAGTCGATGTTATCCCTGGGCACTTAAGGACCAGGAATGACCTAGAAGAAGACCTGGAGGAACTTTGTTACATTAAAAAGACAATGTAGTTGGTTTGGTTTGCTGATGTATAGTGTTTTTAGTTGATTGAAACAAAATTAACTAGTATGGAATGGAAAAGAGAAATAAGGTCATCATTTATGCATTGTGTATCATGTGTGAAGATTAAGATTGAAGAGAGAAATTAGAAAGGAAGTTTATCAAATGAGGATTGTATTAAGAAAAGATAAATGAGGAGGGAAAGTGAGGATTGCAATTTTTGACAAAACTTAAACTAATGAGGAGCTGCATCCTATTTATACTATTTCTCTATTCTACTTAATACTTGGTTAATTTGGTCATTTTTCTTATGTTTGACCAAATTACCCTTATTACACTTTTATAAATAGAAAAACTAACTAGTATTACAAGAGCAATTCATATTGAATAATAAATAATTTTTAGAATCCTAACAATCTCTCCCTAAGGGTTGATTATTCATGTGACACTCTTCTTTGTAGAATTGGTCTTCTATTTACAAATGACTCCAATCTTCTTATCTGGCTTTGATGTTTTAGACGCTTTTCAATCTCTCTTACAAACGTTTCCATGATCTTGAAGTCTAAATCACCGAGCCATGGATTAATTATGAATGCATAATTAAAACTCTTTTAGATTTATATTTACAATATGTGTAATCCTTATCTAATAAGGAAACACGTTTATAATGTAAATATAACTCTTTATATTATAAACCTTAA
Organism: Tanacetum coccineum; assembly: GCA_026074375.1. Lineage (NCBI taxonomy): Eukaryota > Viridiplantae > Streptophyta > Magnoliopsida > Asterales > Asteraceae > Tanacetum > Tanacetum coccineum. The sequence continues at coordinate 14,904 of BQNB010043322.1, forward strand.
AAATAATCTTAACCGTATTGAGATAATTTATCCAACAAGTCAAACCAAAACACCATTATTGGTATTCGACCGATCATGGGCTTCATAACCCAGACTTTTAATCCATCTTATTTATTTAATTGGTTATTTACTTGTAGTCTTAACTAAGTTTGATCCTTAATTAACCCCAAAAAATAAACTATCAAATTCAACGTACTTAACTGAACGGTTCATTATGCACATATGCATGCATTCATACAAAAGGGGTTTTCACGGGACATACATACACTAGTTGTTTTCATTAGTTGGTATCACTAGATGCATTCATGATTGATATACGTGTTTATAATATATATTACATATATTATGATAAGAGTCTTATATTAATACTTATATAAGCTACTTTTGATTTTCAAATTTTGTTATGTCGGATTCAGAGGATTCCACGGTTACTAACACAGACGTATCTAGTGAGTTCGAGGATCTGTCAGATATAGGATCTCCGGGAGTCATTGTACACAAATACGATGGACTGCCTATGATGCCAGAGGACACTTATGCATATGTAGAGGCCGCTATGCAGGAGCCAGCTCCACCAGATTATGTTCCCGATCCTGTATACCCAGAATTTATGCAGCCTGAGGATGATGTGCTTCCAGCTGAGGAGCAGCCACTGCCTACGGTTGTCTCACCCACTACGGATTCACCAGGTTATATTACTGAGTCTGATCCCGAGGAGGATCCGAAGGAGGAGGATGATGAGGATCCCGAGGAGGATCCAGCTGATTATCCCACTGATAGAGATGATGATGAGGAGGAGGAGTCCTCCAGAGACGATGCTGATGATGAGGAGGAGGACGAGGGCAAAGATGAGGAGGAGGAGGAGGAGCATCTAGCTTCGACCGACTCTATCCCACCACCACCACCACTACCGGTATACCGTACTACGGCTAGGATATCTATTCGAGCCCAGATACCTACACTACTTCCTTCTGAGGCAGAGGTTGACAGACTTCTTGCCTTGCCTACTCCACCACCATCTCCACTCACTCCATTATCATCACCACTTCCCCAGATATCATCTTCACCACTACTAGTATCACCACCATTACCTATATCACCTTCACCACTACCTGCTAGTCCTACCCACTCGTTAGGCTATAGAGCAGCCATGATCCAGCGAGAGTCGAGTCACCATATACTTCCCATCCACTACTACTACCACCACCTAACATACTCCTATGTACCAGAGCATCTATGGCCATGATGAGAGCTATCGCACCATCCACTAGTATTACAAGACTAATTAATATTGAATAATAAACAATTTTTAGAATCTTAACAATTTATCCCTAAGGGTTGATTATTCATGTGACACTCTTCTTTGTAGAATTGGTCTTCTATTTACAAATGAATCTAATCTTCTTATCTAGCTTTGATGTTTTAGATGCTTTTCAATCTTTCTTACAAACGTTTCCATGATCTTGAAGTCTAAATCACCGAGCCATGGATTAATTATGAATGCATAATTAAAACTCTTTTAGATTTATATTTATAATATGTGTAATCCTTATCTAATAAGGAAACACGATTATAATGTAAATATAACTCTTTATATTGTAAAACTTAAAAATAATCTTAACCATATTGAGATAATTTATCCAACAAGTCAAACCAAAACACCATTGTTGGTATTCGACCGATCATGGGCTTTACAAGCCCAACCCAGACTTTTGATCCATCTTATTTATTTAATTGGTTATTTACTTGTAGTCTTAGCTAAGTTCGATCCTTAATTAAGCCCAATAAATAAACTATTAAATTCAATGTACTTAACTGAATGGTTCATTATGCACATATGCATGCATTCATACAAAAGGGGTTTTCACGGGACATACATACACTAGTTGTTTGCATTAGTTGGTTATACTAGATGCATTCATGATTGATATACGTGTTTATAATATATATTACATATATTACGATAAGAGTCTTATATTAATACTTATATAAGCTACTTTTGATTTTCAGATTTTGTCATGTCGGATTCAGAGGATTCCACGGTTACTTACACAGAGGTATCTAGTGAGTTCGAGGATCTGTCAGATATAGGATCTCCGAGAGTCATTGTACACGGATACAATGGACTGCCTATGATGATAGAGGACCCTTATGCATATGTAGAGGCCGCTATGCAAGAGGCACCTCCACTAGATTATGATCCCGAGCCTGTATACCCAGAGTTTATTTAGCCTAAGGATGATGTGCTTCTAGCTGAGGAGTAGCCACTGCCTGCTGCTGTCTCACCCACTGCTGATTCACCAGGTTATATTATTGAATCTGATCCCGAGGAGGATCCGAAGGAGGAGGATGATGAGGATCCCGAGGAGGATCCAGCTGATTATCCTACTGACAGAGATGACGATGATGATAAGGAGTCCTTCATAGATGATGTTGATGATGAGGAGGAGGACGAGGGCGAGGATGAGGAGGAGGAGGAGCATCTAGCTCCGACCGACTCTATCCCACCACCACCACCATCGGTATATCGTACTACGGCTAGGATGTCTATCCGAGCCAAGATACCTACACCACTTCCTTCTAAGGCAGAGGTTGACAGACTTCTTACCTTACCTACTCCACCACCATCTCCACTCACTCCATTATCATCATCACTTCCCCATATACCATCTTCACCACTACCAGTATCACCACCATTACCTATATCACCTTTACCACTACCTGCTAGTCCTACCAACTCGTTAGGCTACAGAGCAGCCATGATCCGATGAGAGCCGAGTCACCATCTACTTCCCATACAGTACTATCACCACCTATCATACTCCTACGTACCAAAGCATCTATAGCCATGATGAGAGCTATCGCACCATCCACTTACTGTTTAGCACCTCGATCGCAGACACCACCATCAGAGACACCTCCACCAGGGACACCACCACTTCTACCTATACCGTTACCTATATTATCACCACCTTTGCTTCTACCCTATACCGACTGTAGAGTGGATGTTCCCGAGGTTACGTTACCACCTCAGAAGAGGTTGTGCATTGCTCTCGGTCCTAGGTATGAGATCGGGGAGAGCTCATATGCTCATACTGCTAGGTCTACTAGAGGTTTTAGGGCAGATTATGGTTTTGTTTCCACTTTGGATGCTAAGATTAGACGTGACCCAGATAGTGAGATAGGTTACGGAATTACTAACGTTTAGGAGGATCCAGATGAGATTGCAGAGGAGATACCAGCGACTGATGTGGCAGAGTTGAGTCAGAGGATGAAAGATTTTTTCACTGCTGTTAGGCAGGATATTGATGAGATCTATGTGCGACTTGGGGATGCATAGGATGCCAGATCGGTGATGAGCAGTCAACTCAACTTGCTACGTAGAGATAGGCGCTTCCATGCTCGCACAGCTAGACTTATGGAGAGTGAGGCCAAACTTTCTCGTAAGGCCTGGAGACAGTCTATGGATGCCAGTAATACTACACGTTATGAGGTTATGGCATTGAGTACTACGGTTTTAGCACAGCAGACTGAGATTGGAGATTTATGGGTAGCAGACGACAAGCACAGCTCGCAGAGGCGCTGACTTTGCTGAGGACATTATAGACTCAGATGGTAGCACTATAGAGTCAGTAGAGACCTGCTAGAGACCTAGCATATCCTAATGTACCGGAGGAGGCCGGTAGTAGTTCTTAGATCTGGTTATGTCTTAGGTATTTTGTTTAGCCTACTAAGTATTACGGGTAACTCCCGTCTAGTAGGGCTCTAGGTTTTATTTTCATCTTGTAACCTAATGGTAGTGATCATTTTGTAATCGAACCGGTCTTGTATGTTTTCCAGATTATATATGAAATGGAAGTATTATGTCATGTCTGTAATCAAATTTATTATGAATGAATGTCGATTTAGCTACACCATTGTTAATTTCAATTCAGTTGTATATTTCACTGTTTGATGTGATCACACTTTATTTATTATGTATATGTCATGTCGTGGTTATGATTGTATAAAATCTAACGTGGATTATATTTTCTTGTGATTTGAAGAAAATGCCTCCAAGGAAATCACCAGAACCAGGACCACCCCAGCCACAACAACCACCACTACCCCTATGATTGATGATCAACTTAAGGCACTAATTTCCTAAGGAGTTGTTGACGTATTGGCAGAACGTGAGGCAACCAGAAGCAGAAATGGCGAAGATAGCCATGATTCAGGATCGGGTGATAGAAGGACAGAACGAGCTGCTAGAGAGTGCACTTACCCATACTTTATGAAATGCCAACCCCTAAATTTCAAGGGCACTGAAGGAGTTGTCGAGTTGACTCAGTGGTTTGAAAGAATGAAAACTGTGTTCCGTATAAGCAACTGCATTATGGAAAACCAAATCAAGTTTGCCACTTGTACTCTTCTTGGAAGTGCTCTAACATGGTGGAACTCCCATGTTAGGACTGTTGGTCACGATGTTGCATATGTAATGACTTAGACAAACCTAAAAAATATTATGACCAGCAAGTACTGCCCAAGGGGCGAGATTAAGAAGCTTGAGGTTTAGATGTGGAATTTGAAGGTTAAAGGCACCGATGTGGTAAGCTATAACCAACATTTTCAGGAATTAGAATTGATGTATGTTAGGATGTTTCCTAAAGAGTCGGATAAGATTGAGAAGTATGTCGGTGGTTTGCCCAACATGATTCACAGAAGTGTGATGGCATCTAAGCCAAAGACCATGCAGGATGCAATTGAATTTGCAATTGAACTGATGGACAAGAAGATCAGCACCTTTGCTGAATGTCAAGCTGAAAAAAAGAGAAAGTTCGATGACACTTCCAAGAACAATCAGAACCAACAACAACCAAACAATAGGCAGAACACTGGCAGGGCTTATAATGCAGGGCATGGTGAGAAGAAACCTTACGGAGGATCTAAAACTCTCTGTCCTAAGTGCAACTATTACCATGATGGGCAATGTGCTCCCAAATGCCACAAGTGCAACAGAGTTGGCCATCTGGCCCATGACTGTAGGATTCCTGCAAATGCCAATACTGCTAACAACCAAAGGGGCAGTGGGGCAGGTCAGAAAGCTACTTGCTATGAATGTGGTGCTCAAAGGCATTTTAAGAGGGAATGCCCAAAGCTAAAGAACAACAATAATGGTAATCAAGGTGGAAATGGAAATGCTCCAGCAAAGGTGTATGTGGTGGGCAATGTAGGGACAAACCCAGACTCAAACGTCGTTACGAGTATGTTCCTGCTAAACAACCGCTATGCTTCTATCTTATTTAATACTGGTGCCGATAGGAGTTTTGTGTCTACTACATTTATCTCCCAAATTGATATCACACTAGCCACATTAGACCATTATTACGATGTTGAACTAGCTGACGGGAAAATAACTGGGATAAACACTATCATTCGGGGTTGTACATTAAACTTCCTAAATCATCCATTCAACATAGACTTAATACCCATAGAACTTGGTAGTTTTGACGTCATAATTGGTATGGATTGGTTGGAAAAGTATCATGTTGTCATTGTTTGTACTGAGAAAATCGTTCGTATTCCCTAGGGAAATGAAACATTGATTGTTCATGGTGACGGAAGCAACCAAGGAAACGAGACCCGTTTGAACATCATCTCATGCACTAAAACGCAGAAGTACATGCTAAAAGGATGTCACGTCTTTTTGGCACATGTTACTACAAAGGAGACTGAAGACAAGTCGGAGAAGAAGAGACTTGAGGACGTGCCAATCGTTCGAAATGTTCGAATGAATTTTTTTTTTTTTTTACTGAAGTAATTTGCCTAAGGACTTGCCAGAAGGACTTGCCAGGTATTCCACCAGCCCAACAAGTGGAATTTCAAATTGATTTGATACCTCGTGCTGCACCTGTAGCACAGGCACCTTATCAATTGGCTCCATCCGAGATGAAAGAATTGTCGGATCAACTGCAAGAGCTTTCCGACAAAGGCTTTATAAGACCCAGTTCCTCACCTTGGGGAGCTCCGATCTTGTTTGTCAAGAAGAAGGATGGATCATTCTGAATGTGCATCAATTACCGGGAACTAAATAAGCTAGCGGTGAAGAATCATTATCCGCTTCTAAGGATTGATGATTTATTAGATCAACTTCAAGGGTCGAGTATCTACTCAAAGATCGACCTGAGGTCAGGTTATCACCAACTGAGAGTTCGTGAAGAAGACATCCTGAAGACCGCATTCAGAACTCGATATGGACATTATGAATTTCAAGTGATGCCGTTTGGTTTAACCAACGCACCTGCTGTATTTATGGACTTCATGAATCGGGTTTGCAAACCATATCTGGACAAATTCGTGATTGTATTTATTGATGATATTCTGATCTATTCGAAGAGCAAACAAGAGCACGCAGAGCATCTGAAGCTAATATTGGAGTTGCTAAAGAAAGAGGAGTTGTATGCTAAATTCTCTAAATGTGAATTTTGGATCCTCAAAGTATAATTTTTTGGTCACGTGATTGACATCCAGGGTATTCAGGTGGATCCTGCCAAGATCGAGTCAATTAAAGATTGGACATCACCCAAGACTCTAACAGAAATTCTTCAATTTTTAGGTCTTGCCGGATACTATCGAAGATTCATTGAAGGGTTTTCAAAGATAGCTAAATCAATGACCAAGCTAACCCAGAAGAAGGTCAAGTTTGATTGGGGTGACAAACAAGAAGCAGCCTTCCAACTATTGAAAGAAAAGTTATGCAGGGAAACCTATCAGATTACCTAAAGGAGCTGAGACTATATCAATTATTGTGATGATTCTTCATCAAAGGAGTAAGGTGAGTCTTAAATGCAAAATGATAAGTGATTGCGTATCATCACGACAACTGAAAATGTTACCGAAAGAACTACACCACCTTACGACTTGGAGTTAGGAGCAGTAATGTTCGCTCTAAACTTTAAGAGGCACTATCTGTATAGAACCCAGTGTACGTTCACCGACCACAAAAGTTTACAACACATCCTTAATCAGAAGGAATTGAACATGAGACAACGCCGTTGGTTGGAATTGCTCAGTGATTACGATTGCGAGATTCGTTATCACCCTGGAAAAGCAAATGTAGTGGCTGACGCATTAAGCGGGAAAGAACGAATAAAGCCATTGCGGGTTCGAGCCTTAGTGATGACTATTGGTTTGGACCTTCCCAAGCAAATTCTAGAAGCTCAGACTGAGGCAAGAAAACCAAAAAACCTCAAGTCTGAAGATGTGGGAGGTATGTTGATTGAAAATTCGAAGGACCCAGAAAAACCTAGAAAGGAGAAATTGGAACCGCGTACGGACGGAACGCTATATTTGAATAACAGAAGTTGGTTGCCATGCTATGGTGATCTAAGGACTCTAATTATGCATGAGCCTCACAAGTCAAAATATTCTGTTCATCCGGGTTCCGACAAAATGTACCAAGACATGAAGCAGTTATACTGGTGGCCTAACATGAAAGCCGACATTGCCACCTACGTTAGCAAGTGTTTGACGTGTTTAAGAGTCAAAGCCGAACACCAAAAAACCATCTGGCTTATTGGTACAACCAGAGATTCCTCAATGGAAGTGGGACAATATCACCATGGATTTTGTCACCAAACTCCCAAGGACGCAAAGAGGAAACGATACCATATGGGTAATTGTAGACCGACTCACCAAGTCTGCACACTTTTTACCGATGAGGGAAACTGACCTTATGGACAAACTAGCAAGACTGTACTTGAAGGAAGTAGTCACGAGACATGGAATACCAGTTTCAATCATTTATGACCGTGACCCTAGATTTACATCAAATTTTTTAAGGTCGTTTCAGAAGGCTATGGGTACTCGGCTGGATATGAGTACGGCATACCATCCAGAGACTGATGGACAAAGTGAAAGGACCATTCAAACTCTTAAAGATATGTTACGCGCTTGCGTGATAGATTTTGGGAATGGTTGGGAAGGACATTTACCGCTGATAGAGTTTTCATACAATAATAGTTATCATGCTAGTATTAAAGTTGCCCCATTCGAGGCACTCTACGGGCGAAAGTGTCGATCACCTGTATGTTGGGCCGAGGTCGGAGACGCTTAGCTCACCGGTCCAGAACTTATGCATGAGACAACCGAGAAGATTGTCCAAATCAAGCAGAGGATTCAAGCCGCTCGTGATCGCTAGAAGAGTTACGCCGATGTGAGGCGTAAGCCTTTAGAATTTCAAGTTGGTGACCGAGTGATTTTATGTTACAAGTTTTCACCTTGAATATGCGGGTCGTTACGTTTTGGAAAACGGGGGGGGAAAGTTGAACCGAGGTATAGCGACCTTTCAAGGTGCTAGCCAAAGTGGGAAAAACAGTTGCTTATTGACTCGATACTACCACACAGGTAAAGCAGTGGTTCATAGCACATTTCTGGTTTCCAATCTAAAGATGTGTGTTTTTCTGACGAGCCGTTGGCGGTTTCGTTAGATGAACATACACATTGATGATAACTCCATTTTGTTGAAGAACAGTGGAAATCTTGGTAGCGTGAGATCAAGGAGCTTAAGGCGAAGTCGTCATTCCCATATCAAAGTTCGTATGGAACTCAAGAGAGGTCCTGAGTTCCCTGGGAACGGAAAGATCTGTTCCGAGGAAAGTATACGCTCTCTTCACTAAAAACCACACCCTCAAAAGAATGTTGCATCTTGAGCCTTGGACAGGCTCTTCCTAACGTGTGGAGATTGTAACATTTCTTCATTTTCAGGTTATTTTCAACTTTATTAATTCCTATTATTTTTTTTTAAGAGTTTTAGCGTTCGCTTTTAATTATTATCTTATATTTAAAATCGGTAAATAAAAATCATATGATCAATGTATACGGACTCAAACAAATTAAAGTTTACATCAAGCAAGTGTCATATGATTATTAAGAGTATAATTTATAATTTTCATAATTTATTTTTGTTGGTACGGTAAAAACGCTTACGTTGACCCAATAAATTTCAATATCGTCAGTCTACCCGGGACGCACTTTACCTAATCTACACTTAACAAATTACCCATGTTTATACCCAATACTCAAAATTTAACTATTTTTCTCTCCTATATCACTTTAGAACCGGACATAGGGTTTTACCCTTGAAATAAATCATTTAAATCCTATTAATACTTCTTTACAACTTGTAAACCTTACACCTTAAGTACCTTAAGCTCATGGTTCTAAACTGGCTTGTCAAGGTACCCTAAACCCTCATTTTGCCGAATCCCTTGCCTAGGGAGGAGGAGAAGTCCCTTACACCCTTGTACCTTTACCATGTGCTCCCATGGTATTCATTTAGCTAGTTCCATGGTTTCCCACTTGCTATAAAAGCAAGTAACTAGTCCACCATAATCCTTTCACTCATTCTACAAGCAAATCAAAGCAAAACCCTCTCTTATTACCCTCAAAACCCACGGCACACTTATATATTTAAGGTTTCATTTTTCTTTTTGCTCTCCACAGGTATTCCAAGCATTCAAGTGTATACTAAGACTACCTACGACTACTCAAGGTTTGTTGGGATTGCTGGGATTCGGGTTTAACAAGGTTTTATCAACGAAAACATATTTAAGGGTTTCTTCGATTGGGTTTTGGTTTTAAAGGCTTGTTTGGGGTTTACATCTTGTGTTCATCATCCTACTTGATTCCTATAAGGTCTATTTAAAGTTTTCAATACTCGTTTAATTTATTTTCTATTTTTTCATATCATTTGTTTGCATTAGTTAATACCACCTATTTTATTTTTAAAAATATATAAAGTATATGATGATTTCATATGGACAAAAGAGACATGGACATTTAAGGGTGTTAATACCTATGAAATATATGGTTACAACACTGGTAAATAATGGTGCAAGGTTCCCCCCCCCCCCCCCCCCCCCCCCCACCCTTAATTTAATTGATGGTAAATTACTTGTTTAATTAGAAACCCTAATTATGACTTTATATATATTTTTTTGAAATTCGAAATATAAACTTTATGTTTTGTATTTTATAAAAATAGTACTCTTTATAAGGATCGTGAGCATGTAAGGAAGTCGAAAAACGGAATTATAACGAACAAGATACGGAATTTACAAGTTATATTTAATTAGCTTTATAAAAATAATTTTATAACCTGTGATGAACAGTAAATTTTACTGTTCATCAGATATAAAAATCTCATAAATCTTATATTTTGATAATTTTCCTTAATACGAACCCTTACGGGGACATTAAAGGACTCGAAAACGGAATTATAACGAAATTAGTTACGTAGGTTTACAAAGATATATATATATATATATATATTCTATAAAAACATTGTTTATAAATGGGAAGATAGTAAATGTACTGTTCATCAGTGGATTAAATTTTATAAAATAATATTTTGTAAATTTTCTCTAATACTATCAGGAATTAAGGTATCTCGAGAAACGGAACTATAACGAACGAATTATGATTTAATTAAGTTACAAATAATTAGTTTTATAAAAATAGTTTTATAAACTGTGATGAACAGTAAAAGTTACTGTTCATCAGTGGGTTAAACTTTATAAATATGATATTTTGATAAAACATTTTAATACGGAGACGTGGACATAAGAAACGTATAAAAACGGAGTTTTTGATGCTGTCTCGAGGTGTCGATCGATAAAGATATGAAGTTTTAAAACTCGCGCGCATTACTTATATTTTTTATATAAATTTTTATTAAAATAATTAATTTAATAATAAAATATCATGATTATATCCATATATTTTTACAAAACGATTACCATTTTAAACAAAATAATTTTTCTACGGACTACAAGTACACCGCTTTTATATAACAAAGTACGGAGTTAAGTATTGTTTTAACTTTTAATTAATTAATAAAAAACTATTAGGTGGTGGTGTTGCTATGCAATATCGGATGTTTGATTCTAATGAAATCATTATACTCATACGGACACTATAATTATTAGGTTGCTTTCAAATTGACGAGGCGATTCACTCATTTGATTTAGATAATCAATCATTCACTTTCGGTGATTCATAGCCCGCTTTTATTAAAACTAAATGTTTTACAACTTTGGGGTGTGAGAACATCATTGTTTTATATTTGACGCACCTCAAGTACTCTTTTAAACATATTACGATTTGGACTAAGTAGCTAACCCACTATTGCCACCCTCATGGAACTGTCGAAATTGTAGATAGCTGAGCGCGAATAGTTATGAATAAATCTATTTGGATTGGACACTCCCCGATTCCGGGTGAGTAGGCTATCAGTTTTCGGAGTACGAAACATACGACTGTATGATACATGTCGGAACAATCTTGCTTGTTCGAGGGTTGAACATCTACATGGTCCGACACATTTAGTGCAAATTTAAATGCAGATACATATTGTCGAGCTTCGGTGTCATGAACTTAGTGCACTCGTAATTACTTTTGAGATATTGTATGTGTTACATGTCTTACATTTGAATCTTGATGGTCCTATTTATTACATACATAAACCTGTGAATTCACCAACTTTATGTTGACATTTTAAAGCATGTTTTTTCTCAGGTCAATAAGGTACAAGAAACAAGGATACATTGGTGGTCATCATTTTGGATTAAAGTCATTACTTTAAAGATTTGGATGCATGACATTTTTGGAAATTTTGTTATGTTTGAAATCATTTACTTTTCATGGATGAACTATTTGAGCTTCGGCTATTGTAACAAAACAAGTCTATTTAATCCAATGTATCAATTTTAAACGACTCATATAGAGGTCGTTCTCTTATCTTGTGCTATTGATCTATGAAGTAACATTCCCCAACCCATATTCCGCTGCGACCCATTTTGGGGGTGTTACACTTGGCCTTGGAAGATTTCCAAACCCCAATTAGATCCCTAATGAACTAGGATTAATCCCTCGAATACAAGACTTCCCTTACAACTCAATTGAATGATAATTTGATTTAAGAATCAAAATCCCTAACCTAGCCTAGAGACTCAATTCTAATAGAAATGGTATGAGAAAGAAGACCCTCAACAAAACACATAAGTATGTATTAGGTACTTATGTGGCTCTCTTGTGGAGATGTGTTCACTTCAATAAAATGAAGAGATAAGAAGATTATACCACTTTTATGTTTAGACTTAGAGGATTAGAGAAAAGAAAAGAGAGGAAATAATATTATAAAGAGGTTGAAGGAATACAAAGGCCAATAGGAGGTATTTATAGGCCAAAAAACCCAAGAGTAGGTGAAATGATTTCGTGTGTGGCACGCTAGACGTGTGTCAGCGCGTGGCAAGCGCTAGACATAATACCAATTTTATGGGTTTTTGGCTTTTATAACCCCGCTCTTGTTAAACCCCCAATTGTACTTCACGCTATGACATTTCAATCATTTTTATATTCAAGGTCAAATAACTCAAATAGCCATTTGATAAAAGCATTTGTGAAGTATTTAAAAGACTTTTGTTTGTCCGATATCAAAAAGAGAGAAAAGAACTATCGGACAAGGGTATTTTGAGTATTCCTCTAATGTAACTAGCCTAGTTAGAATTTAACCAAGGTTTGAGAGGTTGGTTAGGGTACAAGAGAATATTCTAATAATATTCCAAACTTGGAGATAAAGGATGGATGTTATGTGAGGAAGAATTGAAATTTAAATTTCAAATTAAAGGAAGAGATAAGGATGGATTGTGAATGAGTTGTCATGAGTTGGAATGATGTGATGGTGATGGGATGGAAATGAGCCTCTTGATCATGTTTGAAATGAAGGGTAGAGATGAGATGCTGAAGAGGTAAGTTGGATAGGTGAAGTGGCATGATCAAGGGTGGATAGAGAAGTATGTTTGTTTAGATGGAGAAGTGTGTTTGTTTGTGATTAGAATTTCAATCCAATGGAGGAGAAGAGAGTAAGGTAAGATGGATTGATGAAGTGGTATGATCAAGGGCTAAGATAATGGAGTGTGTGAAATTTAAATTGGTTTGTGAAAAAGAAGGTGAATATGAGATATGTGGTGGAGAATTTTTTTAATGTGATGTGGAGGAGACTATGTTGGAATATTAGGGGACAAGAAGTACATAAGGTATAATGGTGTAAGAGAATGTGAGTTGTCCCACGTGGGTATTATTTGGGGAATGTTTGAGTGAAGAAGAGTTTAGGCTTGGAGATGGTTTGAAGATGAGAGGTATGAAGATAATGATGATGATTAGAGTAAAATCAAAGGATTGATATAGGTTTATAATCATATTGCCAATAAGAGAGAAAAAAATGGGCATATGTGATTGTGGGATGGTTTAAGAAAGGAGTGTTTAGAGTGTGTGGAAGATATAATCATTTGTTGGGTAAGAAGGGTAAACAAATGATTAGGAAGGATGTGTTGTAGGAAGAATGGTATGGAAGTGTTGTGTGGAGAAGTGTGGGAGTAAGACATCTTGTACATGTAAGGAATACATGTGTGAGTTCGTAAAACATTTATAGGTAAGGATGTGAGAAATCTCAAAGCATGATTAACCTTCAAATACTACAATCTCAATTAGTCACTTGGACTTAAATTCCCTTGCACCTTTCTCATTCCCAATGAATTTGATCACTAATCATCTTGATGCAAACAAGCTAAGTGCTTTGCATCTCAAGTAAAGCATATCCCATAACGAGAAAGGATGTGTTTACGCAAAGTGACCTTTGACTTAGTTTGACCAATAAGGGAGTAAAACCCGTTACGTGATTAAGAACAGCGTAAATCCAGATTAAGGTTAAATAAATACTTTCGTTTGTTGGTATGTTGAAAGTAATTTTCATATTGGTTAAGAAAGAAGTGCCGGCTTGGGCTAGCGGCGTTTTAATAACATATTTGAGTTGGCGTTTTAGTTGAAAATAGAAGGATTCGTTTTTGCTCCTCTCCAAGTCTAAACTTCATTTGGAGTGCTCCCAAATGCTCAAATATCATATACATACATTTATTGAAGTTTCCACATGTGCCGCATAAGAGGAACGCTGACAAAAGTAGGTCCGTAAAAACGGATACCGCAACTCGCGGCGACGAGCACCCGGCCATGTGTTGACGCCTGTGCCCTTTTGCCCCATAGCGCGCAAGATGCAAAATCCGTTTTTAAGGATTTTGTCTATCGTTTGTTATTTTACGTTTTGTGAACATTAATTTATTTGTCATCGTTAAAATATAAAAGAGATCCTAGTTAATGTTGCACCAACAAACCCAACAAATTACAGAAGCCACAAATTACATAGAAATTAGGGTTTCGATAAATCAAGAGCCCTAACCAATTGAACCACAAATTCACTAGATCTCCAAGTTTCATCGAGTCTTAACGCGGTTTTGTTCATTTACTCAAATAATCAAGCAATTATATGTTACAACCGAAAAAAAGATATCATTGAACCCGTATGTCGAACAATTCAAACTTTAATCCAGCTCCTAAAACAAGGGATTATATGTTATTACCGGGGAAAAAAATTGAGCCCCCCTTAACATAAATTTATGGCTTCTTCTCTGGATTCAAGTATGTATAATTTCATTTGTACCCTTTCTTTAGTTATACATATTCTTCAAATCTTTTAAATTGATGAAAAATACTACAATAGTCAACGAGGTGCAAAATTTTAGCTGTGATTGCTTCAATCACAATTACACCACTAATTTCTCTCGTCAATCTTGTTTTCATTATCATTAAATTGTTTTCCCTCTAACATTTCCCACCAAATTACTCGTATTATGTATAAAATTGATTATCCATCCCATTCTATTATTTTGTATAAGAAATATGCACCACTAGTTAGAGGGAGGGGTGTGGTGACGAGAAGCCATCGCCACGCTTACGTGGCTTCGCCACGAGGCTCGCCACCACACCATGGCCCCTCGCCACGAGCAAAAAACCGGGCCTCTCACCAAGGCTACGACGAAGGAAAAAGACAAAAATGTAAACGTTTAAATCTTGAGAGCCGTTAGGATTTTATAATAAAAAAAATTTTAATTATACCCTCTTTATACTATAAATACCACTTCTTTTAACCTAAATTTCACATTTATTCCAAAACAAAAATTATATCATATACCTTGTTAAGATTTTTAAATGTCTTGTTCACTTCCACATACCGATTCTGAAGTCGAAGCTTTGGTTCAAAAACTAATTGACGAAGATAACGGTCGTCAAAACGCGATTTTGGATTTAGCCTTGCAATTTGAAAATCCATACACAGCTAAAGACGATCTTAGAAAAGCTTACGAGAAATGTAATGACATTTCACAAGAGAGCCGTGCTTTGATCGACAGTTTTTTAAAAGAAGGTTCTGATAAAGATTACGAGCTGAATCTTTCTATGTATGGAAAGGCGGCAAAACTTGAAAAACTTAAGGATGCTAAGTTAGCTTGGCTATTGGATAAATACTACTACCGCTCACAAGAAAGTGTAGGTTGTTCATCATCACATGCTAATTTATATCTTACTGAGAAAGAGCTATATCAACTACATATAGATGAAGAAGCCTTAAGAGAAACACTAGAAGAACAAGCAATTGATGCAAAAGCACGGGAGGAGAAGATTAGGCAAAAACAAGCTGATGATGATGAATTCTTTTTGACATTTGGGAGGGTCAGAATTGATTCAGATTACGAGTCATCAGATTAATAAACTATGACCTATGTTAATGTAATGCTGTTTTAATTTAATGTTTTAAATTTCGTATTGCATTTTTAATTTTCGTATAATTCCGTATTGTATTTTTAATTTCCGTATGTTTGTATTTTTAATTTGTGTGAAATAAATTATGTTTGTGTGAAAAAAATTGAAAGAAAAAAAAATAGTTAGTGGTGGGACCCAAGTGAAGAGGTGAAGGTGTGTTATGAGTGAAGGGGTATTTTTGAGTGGGAGTGAAAAGCTGATGTGGCAGCCTGTGAGGCCCGTTTTGTTTTGTGGCTTAAGCCACCATACCCTACCCTTTAAGGATGATGGCAGGCCCCATATCATATCCCAATTTAAATGATGCAATCATTGGCAGTCATGGACAAGATCTTTTTGTTTGAGGGGGGCATCTTCGAGAATATTCAAGGTCATCGACTTTCAAACTCTCTCGAGATGAGCTCGAGCTTACCTCATAAAGGCTTTCGACAAGCTATTAAGCCAATCTCGAGCCGCACAGAATATAGTCGAGTAGAGCTTTGCCAAAGTTCGGCTCATTTTACCACCCAAAGTAACACTACAAGAAAAAAAAGGCTTTAATGACAAATGGAAAATCGTCACTATTAGAGGAAAATTCGTCACTAAACCAATATAATGACAAAAATCGACGTTGTCACTTGTCGTCACAATAGCTCCGTCACAAATTTATTAGTGACGAAATTGAATTTGACACTAAATTAATGACAAACTAAAGTCGTCACTTAAGGGTGTGTGACAACCATTTTTGACTTTCAATTTCATCACTACATCCCGGGATGGCAATGGGTCGGGGAATTTCAGGGATCATATTAACCATCCCCATCCCCGTTTATGAGCCTCATCCTCATCCCCGTCCCCATCCCCATAGGGGAATCATTTTACATCCCCATCCCCGTCCCAATGGGGATCGAGGATCCCCACGGGGATTCGGGGATTTTCCGCCCTTTTGAACCGAGCGTATAAATTACACAACTAATAGAAAATATAAATAATTGACATACAAAATGTCTTCAAACGCATACGTTGTACATAGTTGGATGATTTAAAATGTCTTTCAACTTTAAAGCATCGTAAATAATAAAATGCCACATATATTAAATAAATAAATGGATCGAATCCGTGTATTCAGAAAAAATATTGGTTGAATAATATGTGGTTAATGCTTAACATTTTAAAAATATTTAATCCATTAAATATCACAAATACGTACAAATATACTTCAACTATGATACTTGTCAATACTCACTAACATATACATATACATGTACATGTAGTATTAATATACAAATAATTTATATATATATATATATATGTACATTAAAAAGTTCGGGGTCGGGTTCGAGTCGGGGATTTATGCTATCCCCATCCCCGCCCCATCTCCGATTTCATAATTCGGGGATTCCCCGTCCCCATCCCCATACCCGGTCATCTCGGGGATTCCCGGTCAATTCGGGTTTGGGAATCGGGTCCCTGTCGGGTACTATTTGACAAAATCAATGACGAAACAAAGCGTCACTTTTTGACTCAACTTAACGGGCCTAACATGACCATAACGTCCATTAGTGTAGTCACGATAAAAGTCGTCACTAAATAAAACAACATATTAGAAAAGAAAAAAAAACAATATACCAAATCTGCTACAATTGTTATTGCCAACACATTGAGTATTTAATAATAATGAAAATCCATAATACTAATACCATGAATTCTATGATTCAAACTTCTACTCAAGTAGTCAACCAAAAGGAATGGATATCCCTGAGCCACGACTCTTTTCCATTATCAATGATCACAAAATAAAAGTAAAAGTTAAGCTCTTCCTAAATTGAAACGAATAGATTAGTTCTTAAAGAGGGATTCTCGATCCTCTTTTAATGCACAAACCCCATCTAAGAAACAGGGAGGCTAATATAACATAAACTATTGGTAATGAAACTTCAATACATCTCGCCTGCAAGTAACATTCAAAACTGCACTAAACACATGAATCATCTGTTTTCAATGTTCAAAACTTGAATTTACAAACCTTAAGAGAGCCAATCCTCACTGAGCAAGAACCCTTTTTGTGAGGTTGTGTGGGGGCGAAACTGGAACAAACAGGAGCCGAAGGATAATCACCACAAGAACAACCTAGGGATGTGTCACCACATGAATAAGCGATGACATTCATAGGCTTCATTCCTACTGATTCCTTAGCATCTCCGAAAATTTATCGCATAGGGTGCACCTGGTATATTAAGGGCTGCTTTTCGACCAATGAAAGCAAACCACTCTGCCAAAAAAACACACACACGGCAAGTTACTCTCATTAACTATTTCACGCATGAATATGTGGTTACAGGGAGACAAAGAGATAAGTTACCTTTGGAATTTGTAGCACCAGCGCCAACAAACTCAATAGCCTAAGAATTCATGGTACCAAACTTTACTTCCTTGCAAGAATCGAATAAACCCTCTCCGAAGGTGTCAGTTATATAGTAGTCGATCCCACCGACTGTTGAATTCTTCTTCAACTGAAAGCAATCATATACCAATAGTAAGAGATTATCATTTTCCAATGGACAAATGTGAAACATGCAATATGAACTACACCATGTATATATGCACAACAACGATCGATGTGCATATGCTTTACGTTAAGATCTATTACATGCCATTAAAAATTTCAGAGCCGAGCTATTGGGCAACTAAGCTACTTATCGTTGATCTTAAAGCTGATCAAGAATATAAACATATCTGACCTGAGCAATATCTGTCACGTTGATGAATTGACTCTGATGTGGAGAGCATGTAAGCTCACAAAATAGATTCAAAAAATTTCGTAAACATGCTGGACATCCAACTAAAAAAGGTATGGCCTGAAACAAAAGAAAAGATAGCCTAACATCTTTAGAATGAGATCAAGTCTTACAGTTTGACCATTGGCGAAGTAGTAAATCATTTACTTTAATGGATGACATGATGTGCTTAGAGTTAAGCAACACATCTTACTTGTTGGACTTGTGAACGCAATGTATCAAACTGAGCCTTTGTACAACACATGTTTCCCGAAATAGTAGGGCACAAAATCTGGATCTTAGCCGATAATAGGTCATCTGGCTGGAAAACAGGCAAACAATATTAGATAGTCAAAGACTCATGCAGCGGAGTTGATAATCCTTGATGTCATTATTATCATTCTGATCTTGACAAGGGCCATCAGAAATATGTTGCATGCTTTGGGTTGTGCAAATGTGCTTTGATAATAAGACAAAAAAAGAGCAAAGATTCCACACATAATATTTCTCATCGCAAATGAAGAATTGGGAGAAATTAAAAATGAAGGCAGAGTGCGTGAGAAAAAGAGAGTTAGTACCTTTACAGATGGAGAACCGAATGGGCAGTTTACTGCTTTCCCGTCACTACCTTTAAATATGAAAGCATTTAGACCGCCCTTTGTTTTGACCTGCCAAAAGATATTCACAGTATTACTAAATACTTTTCTCTCATAAATAATATAATTAACCAAAAATAAAATACTATAGTTAGCATGTACCCAAAGCTTTAGGTATCGCATTCTATTAATGATACTGAGTGTTTCACTTCGAGCACCACTGGTATCAATCCGACAAGTATTGAGTTCCATGAAAAAACGCTCTGTTACAGAACTAAACCTGTTCAGGGATTGAAAAAAGCATACTTAGATAACTGTCTTGGCTTTGCCAGTTTTCCTGTTACATAGAAACATCTAGATACAGAGCAATACACAGTAATATATGATAAAGCAGATAATCAGATGTCCGGAAAAAAATTGTACAAAATAAATGATAGATTTACCTTCACGTCCTATAGGAGAGTTGAGTCTTCGTAAATGTGACAACGTAAAAGCATATGTTAATCTATTCAACACCTGCAGATGTCACAAAGCATATGGGTAAGAAAAAAAGGCTAGTTAAAAAAACCCCATCTCCATAAATATATCTATGTAATGATAAAGATAAACACCGCAAAGCAACCAGACCTGTGACACCAGCCCTTGTTCCAGCTGCATTTGGTTGTCCCAATTCCCAGTAGCAAGGGAATATTTAAGCCCACTGATTATGGTTTTGGCCTTAATTGCAAATTGCAGATTAACATCTTTTCCATTGTCAACACACTGCATATTTAGGTAACAAGTTCAATTATTGACCAGCTAAAAACATTGGAACAATACGAATTCAAGTAGCTGGAAATTGTAATTACCTTCTGTACATATCCTCTTACATCTCTCGTTAACTTCCAGAAAAGCTGCATAAACAAAAGAGACAGCAATTTAATACATACTGATATCTACTAATACAACAATCCAGTCTCCAATATGAAAACCAAAAAAGTACCATTCTAAATAGGCCTCCAAGCAATGGACCAGCCAGATCAAGCCTCTTATTTCCATAGTGATCTCTGTCATGCTCGGCTCTCCGGCTAAGAGCACACAACAACAGACGGTGGATAATATATCTGATAAGAGTAAAGGTAAGTCACTTCGACATAAAACACAGACATGCCTAAAGTCAGAATACATTATGAAAAAAAGACTTACCCAAAGTAGTATACTTTCTTTGTTTCACAGTACTCCCAAACTCCCACATGAGGAAGCAATTATTTTTAAAGAATATCATGTGCAAACCTGCAATACAGCAACAACTGTGACCAAAAAGATGATAATAGCTAAAAGGACTCTATTGCCTAAGACGTTAAGAGAGAAGATCATACTTAATTCTCTTCTCCTTTGTGACACCAACAGTGGCACCTCTTTTTCCGACGTAATCTAGTGCCACCTGCAATAGAAAGAGTAATTAGAGATTAAATGTGTAATTTATTATCTCAATGCTATAAACCCTTATTAGAATAAAATCATAGAAACACTTTCAATACAATCCTAAACACCCGTAAATACCCTAAATGAAATTGATCTTAAACTAATTATTTCAATACAATCCCAAACACCCCCAAGTCTGACTAATTTGGCAGGCACAGAATACACAAACTCTTTTTAACAAAAGTAAAATAAAATATTATTTAACCTGAGGCGCTTTTGCTTATAGAAAACAACGCAAAGGCGGGGCCAATAACAATTACAACTAGTAACAAATACAACTGCAGCTAATGCAGCACCTGCTACACTTGAAAGTAAGCTAATTCAAAAGTGTCATACTACTTATTAGTCATTTACGATATATATAACGTAACAAATAATTTAGTCAAGTCTACATTTGACACTTCTTGGGCGTAGTCTGTATGGGATCACAAATAGCAAACATAAGAATTTTAATGAGCAAGCATCAAATCGTGTATATGTAATTCATAACATTTATTACTAATTCAAACAAGGTATCCACATATAATCCTATGAGATGAAAATAAGCAATGTATAGAGAGAAACTAGCTTGGATAAACATTACATTAATTACTCAAGCAGTCAAGCATTAAAACTAATATGTGAGAAGAGCGAAAGCTAATCAATGAATATATGAAAGAGCATGGGAAATAGAAATCGGCTAAAGATGTAATTAGTAATTAGCCCTTTGTTACATATATTTCATAATAATTTTATAGAATGCTACCTGCGGACAGTCATCATGCTCATATTTCATTCTCCTTCCGCTCATTAATATATCAATCTGGTTCACTCTTGGTGTGATTAGAGGTGATCTAAGAGTCGAGCTTCCAACCGAATACGCTTTGGAACCAATAACAGGTATCAAAGTCCCACGTGTGTTGCAAGTCATGTTAAGCGAACTGTGGAAGTCTTCTGCAATAAAACCAGTGGTTGCTTCATTGGGGCTACGTACTCAGTGACGTATATAACAAACAAATTGAAAACCATATATAATACTGAGCAAGGTCATGTGTTCTAAATTAAAAACCATCAATAATTTTGACCTTGTATTGTAAATCTAATGTTGCCTTCTAAGCCGATGCAAGGTCATGTGTTCCGAACGCAGTTCTAGTAAAACCATATATAGAAAAGTCTAGTTCCTTGTTGACTTCTTCATCTGTGTAATTTCTGGACTCGATTCCGTCTACTCCAGAAGACTCAAAGAGCCACATATATAACAAACAAACAAGTTGAAAGGCTATTTAGGGACTCCTCTTGATTAGTAATACGTTTTATCCAAAATCTACTTATATATCAGCTTAAAAAAAGAATTAAATGAGTGTGCTATGTATATATGCCTATCTACATTATTCCCTTTCCCCCTAAAGAACAGAGTAAGCTTCCGAACCTATCGTACAAAAAATTGCAATTTCCTCATATAACAATTAGAACACAAATTAGTCATTTATCATATCGTCTACAAAATAGAATAATGCCATGAACGTGATGTTAGTTGGCTAGACAATTTAACACACACTTTTGTTAGCAATGATTTATAGTCATTAGTCGTTCAAAACCTCATCCAAATTTAAGTCAAAAAATCCGCATACCTAAGCTTCATGAACTCAAATCAGCAAGCAAATAACCACAATTTTAGCCCCAAACCTTATCGATATTAGGTCAGAATCAATTACGTAATCAAATCAACAATCAAACTAGTAAATTAAACACAAAGACAAACGAACTATTCAATTAAATTATCACAAAAATTTCCACTAAAATCTAGTAATTACAGAAATATAAACAGTACTAATAATTTGGGAATTTTTCGATATAACCTCCAATTACATTAGGGTAAAATAGTGAAAATGAGATTCGAAAGGTATCAGCCATGGCGGAATTGTGTTTGTAAACTTTATCAAACTAAGATCAAGAACACCAAATCTTGCACTCAACCAACCTCCCCACGTGCTCTTTTATTACAAAAGATAAGTCCAAAAACGTGTGCTTATCAAACAATTACAAAAGAAACAATACTACACAAACTATATTTTACAACGATGAATTTAAAATGGTTGTGATGTATAAACCGATAAAAAAAAAAAAAAATAGGAAAAAAAACACATATATAATGAGTTTTATACTGGACCCCCACCCCCGACCAGCGTCCGCCGTAAAATCGTTAAATTTAACGGTTCTAGTATAATTTAATATATAAGAATTTTCTTTTGTGTTAAATACATTTTTTTTTTTGGAACGTTTTTTTAACCGCGTTCAAAAAACCCACGACCCACTCAACACATCATAAGTTATATTATATAATTTTTCAAGCACTATATAAACCCAAAATTTTCACACAATTTTCTTATCTCCAGATGTAATAATACATAAACCACCAACACATTATTTCTTCTCATATCTCAATAAGAACCCACACAAATAGAAAACACAGCTCACGTTATCGTCATCGAGTTAACTCGCCAACACTGTAACGGTTGTACCATATCTGATGAGGTTTGTTTCATTGTAGATCTAAAGATTTATTATTGTAATTTTAAGGTTTGTTTAAATATCTAATTATTAGTTATTATAAGATCTAATGCTTCACTTGTTTGTTGTTTGTTGTTGTTATTGCAGATCTTATGATTTTGTATGTGGAGCCGATTGTCTTTCACTTGTAGATCTTGTTTTATTTTCTTAGTCATTAATTTGTAGAACAATAATATAGTGACTGTAAGTGTTTTACCACTTTATGTATTATTGGTGATAAATAACAATGTATTCCATAGTTTGTGGTTTTGTTGTTGAATTTCCAAATCAAAAATTTACTACTAGATCAGTTTTGTTCACAAGTAAAATAATTACCTAGATGAACTTTTGTATATGAGTAGTTTTTGTTGAGTATTGTTGGCTTCAAGAAAAATAAAGCTGAAAAATGAAAAAGTGAAACTAATAAAATATGTTTTTTCTTAATACATGTATGATTGTTTACAACGGTTCTTCAATCACCGCTTCAAAAGAGTTGCTCATTCAATTGAAAAGACTTGCTCATTTAACACGGTTCGGAACCGTTTTAAAAGACCACCTTGAATATTTACAACCCTCTAATATAGAACGGTTGAAAACCGTTTTAAAAAGCCTCTTTTAACCATTTTAAAATACACATTTTGTACTAGTGAAAGATGATAATCCCCACTAGGTGGATCTTATCAAAGTCTCACTACAAAATCACTCAAGACACTCATAACCTAAACAAGATTGAATAAAAAATATCAATGTTGATATCTAAACAGAATACAGCAATCAATATCAAGTTGATATTGATCAAAGACAAAGACAATCGTGACTGAACGATTAGAGAGAAAACAGATTTAGAATAAGACTTGATTGGAAAGAAGAGAGAAAAGTTCTAACTAAGCATATATAGACTAAAGTTATACTTAGGTCCCTCTACTAATGATCTTGTCATATCCAGCTTAAACTTCTCATACCAGTAAAACAACTTTGCTCACTTGTCAACCTTAGCCCTGGAGTACTGAGCGATCATAAACAAACTCTTCCCTCAGTTGAAGGTCCCTGAAAACCTCACTTTCCACTTTTGCAGTATGAGCTTTCATCTTCCCTTACTCATTACCAACTAAACTCACATGCAAAAACATTCCAACAATCCCAGATTTTTGCAACACAACTGTGTTAACCACCCAATACATTTGGTAAATACATCTGCAGTTTGCATATCAGAACTAATTTTAACCGTTTTGATTATTCCAGCTAAAACTTTCTCTCTTACAAAATGAACATCAAATTCAAAATGTTTAGTTCTCTCATGAAACACAGAGATTAGCAACAATTTGTGTGGCTGAAGAATTGTCACAAAACAATTCTACAGGATACAAATTTCTAATCCCTAAATAGTTGTAACAAATAAAATTAACCCAACGTACACAACTTCACTAGAAGGAGAAGACATGCTTTTATATTTAGCTTCAGAAGAACTCTTTGAAACAGTTGTTTGTTTCTTACTTTTCCAACACACCAAAGTTTTACCCAGAAAGATACAAAATCTGGTTACAGACCTCCTTGTTTTAGGACACTTAGCCCAGTCTGCATCAGCATATGCACTTACTTTTAAATCATTGGCTTTATAAAATTGAACTCCACAACCAGGAGATCATTTGAGATATCTTAAAACTCTCAAAACAGCTTTAAAATGTGATTGTAAAGACTTGCAAAATTCTGCCTTTAGACCACTAACAATCAAAACTAATGCCTATGTCTAATGTTCGTCAGGTAATAACAATTTACCTACAAACTTTTATGATAGATTTAGAAAAATACAGCAACTACTTATCATCGAGCTTAGTTTCTTCTTCACTACATAAGAACAGTATTCTCAGGTAAAGGAATATCAACAGGCCTAGCAGCTAATAACCCATACTCATAAAGCAACTCCAGATAATACTTCCTTTGAGACATACACAAACCAAGATCATTTTCAACAACTTCAATTCCCGGTAAATACATAGGTCTACAAAACACCCAAGGCAATATATCATAACACAGTGCTTCAAAAAAAACTTTGAAAGATCACTTAGATTACCAACGCATCATTTCGAGTTATGACGAATCTTCATCATCAACCAACATATACCATTCAAAGCAACAAATTGGTCACCAATTAATGCTAAGTGTAAAGAGAATAGTCTAAACTTAGACGAACAAGCCATGCTCAGCCAAAGCAGTGGTAAGCTTAGCATTCCACTGTCTTGGGGCTTGCTTTAAGCCATAGAGAGACTTATTCAATTTACAAACTTTATTATTGCTTTCAACATTATAACCTTCAGGTAAAGTCATATAAACATCTTCAAGAAGATCACCATACAAGAAAGCATTATTAACATCAAGCTGATATAAATGCCAATTATTAACCACAGCAATAAGGTCTCATCATCATAGCCGTTCTAAAAAAAATAAGGTCTCATCATAGTCAAACCCTTCTCTTTGACTAAAACCATTAGCTACAAGTCTAGCCTTGTATGTTTCAATTTCACCAGAAGACTTATACTTAATTTTCCATAGCCACTTACTTCCTATAAGTTTTCTACCAGCATGTAAATCACATATAGTCCAAGTGTTATTTCTATTAAGAGCCTCAATTTCATTATTCATAGCATCCACCCAATTAGGATTAGACATTGCATCACACAAACAAGTTGGTTTAACAGATTTATTCAGACTGGTAGCAAAACACATATTAGGTCTACTAAGTCTAGAATAATTCATATATTTTTCAATACCATACTTCACATTTGAACTAAGCACATAATCATTCAATCTTATAAGAAGCTTAGACTGCCTCTCAGACCTTCTTAATACAGGTGTCTGCACTTCATCAGAACTTTGAGTTGGAGTAGATAAAGTTATATTAGGCTGAGAATTTAGAACATTGCCCTCAGACCAATTTTGGTCATCAACTTGGGTTGCAGTAAGCCCATCATTATGAGTTCTACCTTGTACAGAATCAATATTATAAGAATGAGGCAAACTACCTTCCTCAACTGAAGAATCCTTCCCATCATCATTGGGACTTTGAGGAAATTGACCATTAAAAAATTGCAAGTGGTCAACTTCACTTGTGTTTTCCACATCAGTTGAATCACAGGTTTTTTGTTTGAGTAGAAAAATATTTTCAAAAAACTTAACATCTCTTGAAAAAAAACATTTTTTGAATCTAGACTTAACATTCTATAAGCTTTTTTATTAGTAGAATATACAATTAAAACACTCTTTTCAGACCTAAAAGACAACTTATCATGATTATTCAAGATAGTTGAAAACCCTAAACAGCCAAAAGACCTCAAGTGGGAAAGATTAGGTTTTCTTTTATAAATCAACTCAAAAGGAGACTTTCCATTTAAGACAAATAAAGGCACCATGTTTATAAGATACACAGCAGTTAGGATACAATCAGACCAAAACCTCAAAGGAATTCCCCCTGAAACATAAGACTCCTTGCTACATTAAGCAAGTGTTTATGTTTCCTTTCAGCAATCTCATTTTGCTGAGGAGTGTGAGCACAAGAGGTTTGATGTAAAATACCCAACTCAGAAAACATATTAAACATCTTTTTATTAAAAAATTCAGTTCCATTATCAGACCTAACAGTCTTAATTTTTATGTCAAATTGATTATGAATCATTTTTATATAAGAAACAAACACATCATAAACCTTATCCTTAGTTTTTACTAAGTACACACATACTGCCCTGGAATAGTCATCAACTATAGTCAAGAAATATCTATAACCTTCTCTGCTATGAACCCTGTAAGGGACCCACAAGTCTAGGTGAACAAGTTCACCTAGATTCTTAGACTTGTGGTCAGACAAGGGAAAAGGTTCCCTGGTTTGCTTAGCTCTTTGACAGGTTTCACACATAGGCATAGAAGTATTATTAGAGATACTCAGGTCATTTTTAAGCACAGCCAAGACTTGGTCAGCAGGATGAACAAGCCTATTATGCCATAACAGTTTAGAAACATGAAAACACATAATCATGTTAGACTTACCTATACAATTAGATTTACACACATCAAACATGTATAGGCCACCAGACTCACTACCAGTCCCCAAGACTTTCTCCCTTTTCAAATCCTGAATATAACATTTATTCTCATTAAATCCAACAAACATTTTACTATCCCTGATGAGCTTATTAACAGACATAAGACTAACACAATATCCAAGAACAACAAATACATCATATAACATCACATTATTAGCCAATTTTAAGTTTCCAACATGCTTGATAGTAGCAAGAGTACCATTGGGATGACCAACAGTAATCTTAAGCTCGGAAATATCAACAACATTACTCATTCCAGTTATAGATCCGGTTAAATGTTGGTTACCCCAGAATCAATAATCCATCCCATAGTAACAGTGATCATAGACATACTAGAATTAGAATAGAAATATTTTGAAAAATTCTTATTTAACCAGACATTTCCATTAAAGAAAGAAGCTCTACCTGCCATATTGGCATGAATACTTCCACAAGGCTTTTCATTAATAATATTAAGCAGTTTTTAAAGTAGTGGTATGTGCTTAATTACACATACCTTTTTCCAATAAAAACAGACTTAAATGACCAAAAATAGACAAAAACTGCCAAATATATGTTTGTTTTGCATTTGTAGTGTGCAGGAAACGGATATCACACAAAGGACGAAAAACAAAGCCAAAAACGACAAAACTGGGCACGGAATGGAATAGTGTGAAAAGACAAAGCCAAATCGAAGCCAAAAAGTCAAACAGTCAAAGTCAAAGTCAACCCCGACAAAGACAAAGTCAAAAAGAAGTCAAAGCAAGAAAAATACAACTTGAGGGACTGAATTTGCCAAAGTTCCGAAGTTATATTCAAAGGACTAATGAGAAAAAAGGGGAAAATACAACTTTAGGGGCTAAAATTGCCTAACCCCTAAAGTTGTATCACAAAAGGACTTACTTTGCAATTAGAGATATAAGGTTGAGGGGGCATTTCTGCCAAACCCTCAACCTTGTATTACCACAAGGACGATATGTGTTATTAACACATATACATTGAGGGACCAAAGTTGGCAAACCACCAAACCCTTTCCTGTTAAACCCAAAACTAATTTTCCCGCCCTTTTCAAAGGACAAAGTCACGGGTTTTCTTCCCTTTCTTTACCCTGTAAACTTTCAATTCCACCATGGATAAACCTTTCCCCCCTCCTCCACTATCATTCCCACCAGCCCTAAAGCATTGCCATGTTGGCAATCTCACCATTCTCCATGTTCTTTAACCGAATCAATGGTTGGGATTAACTCAAAGAAGCACAAAAGCTCATCAATGGCTAAAAAGACTGTTTTGAAGTCTCTCACAGAAGAAACACACTTTGCAAGAGCTTAGGACTTAGGAATTAGTATAAAAAGAGGCTATGTGAGCCGAAGTTAGTATCTAGTTAATATCTAGTTAATAAGTAGTTAATTTTTAGCAAGTTTTTCTTTCAATTAAGTCAATTTCAGCTTATTTACATCTTATTGTATGCTTATTGCACTTTTCTTTCAAGTTAATAAAGTATTGAAGTTTTTAAGTTAAAAGCCCGTTTTTAAGTTTTCATTGTCAAGTTGCTTAATTACCCTTAAATGTGTTAAAAAGCTCTTAAAACAGCTTATTAATAAGCTATGTTCACTTAACAAGTTAAAAAGCTAAGTAAAATTTGGACTTGAACTTGAAATTCCACTCAAATTACCACAGCTTGTTAATTTGGATGATAAGCCGAATTTGGATGGGCTTATGGACTATACCAGCTTATTTCTAATAAGCTGGAGCTTGTAGATTGAGCTTTCAATAGCTTATTTGCCCTTGTTTAGAGCAAAGGGCTTGGTAAGTTCTCAATTTCCATTTTTAGCTCATTTTTAGCATTTGCTTATTTACAGCTTATTGGTGCTTATTTTTCTTTTGGGTATGCTTATTTATGCTTATTATTGATGTTTAGTGCTTAAAATATAGGTGTTATAAGTTTAAATTTCATTGTGCAAGTTTTTACAATTTTCAGTCAATAATAGCTTGTTAACTGTCATTTTGAATTCTAGCTTATTTCAGTGCTTATTTATTGTTAATTTTTGCTTATTTATGTCTTTTATGCATGTTTAGCTTACTGTCTTTGAATTCCATGGTTTAATTCACCCTTAATAAGCTTAAACAGCCTTTAAGCTATTTTTAAGGGGGTGTTTGGTTTAAGACCCAAAGTGGGTCAAAAGTGCTTAATAATCCAAATGGGTTACTTGGCCAACTTTGTTAAGCCATTTCACTGTTAGAATAAGCTTAATTTCCAGCTTTTTAGTTTTAAAAATCATTTTTGCAAGCTTACTTAGCTCACTGTCCAAAATCTCAATTTTTGGACAGTGGCTAGTGCTTATTGCATAAGCTTGGGCTAAAAGCCATTTTGTGCCTTCTTGCATACTCATTTTGAGTGTTTTAAAGCATTTGACTATTTGCTTTGAAGCTGTGTTGACCCAATTGTGCAAATGGGTCAAAACAGCCTAAATTGCTAAGTGTTTTTTGCCCTGTGCACAAGCAGCCACTTTGATAAGCTTTTTCACAGCTTATTTGCTTTTCAAAATCCAAACCAAAAGCATTTTCTTAAAGCTTATTAAGCCTAGTTTTTAGAAATTCAAACTTTGAGCTTTTTGGAATTCAAATAAGCACTTATTTTTAAGCTTCAAAAAGCCATTCACACTTGGTGTTTGCTGTTTTACACAGCAAGCATTAAGCACAAGTGAGCTTTTTCCAAGCTTATTTAAGGGCTTATTCTTCTTTCAAAATGCTTTTCAAAGGCTGATCTAAATAGCTTTTTGGCCACTCTTTCCAATGGCATAAGCCATAAGCTTTGAAAATCTCATCTTCAAGCTTATTTTTAAGCTTGAGAAAGCTATCTTAGGGCTGCAGTTTTAGCCTTTTTACCCATTTTGCTTATTTGTTGTTTTTCAGCTTATTTGTCTTTCAATTTAGCTTATTTGTGTTTAGTTAAGCTTATTAGTTATGTTTAAGTTTGTTTTAGCTTTTCTCAGCTTATTTTAAGCTTATTTGAGCTTAACTGCTCATTTGGCCAAAAACCTTAAGTTTTTGGCCAATAAGCTTTTAAGCTGTTTTCAGCTTATTTAGTTGCCCTTTTTGCCTGCATTTTACTTATTTGTGCTTATTAGGGTAAGTTTTAGCTTATTTTGAGCTTTTTTAGAGCTTATTTTCAAGTCTGCCAAAAAAAGTGCCCTGGTGCTTATGCCCTTTTTGACAGCTTCTTTAAGCTGTCCAAAAGCTCACCATTTTCCTTCTAAAAAGCATTTTTGGCTAGCTTATAGGGTGTGCTTTAAGCCCCTATAAGCTCAGCCATTGGGTCCCACTTTAAGGGCTTAAAAATAAGCCCTAAAAGTGCCCCAAGGCCCTTTTGGGACTGCAACCTAAGCCAACTTTGGCTTATAGCTTATTATGATTTCCTAGCTTATTGGTTTAACTTCCTTAGCTCATTTTTGTTGATAATTGCTTATTAGGTGTAGTTTATGACTTAGTTTTGCTTATTTGCACCTTGCCTTTGCTTATTTGCTCTTAAAAAGCCAAGGAAAATAAGCCCGTTTTTTTAGCCTTTTT
>BQNB010043323.1:0-45574 GCA_026074375.1 Tanacetum coccineum
AAGTCAATAATGCCTAAAAACCTAATTAGGTCATTTAAACTCCTAAACCATGTTTAAACTTTCCACCTCTTTAACATAAGGTACAATCACTTAATGCATGACTTCTAAACCCTAAATCATCCTAAACCCTAATCTAAATCCCTAAAACCCTAAAACAAAACCCTAAACCCTAATTTCACTTTAACCTTAAAACTAAACCCTAAAACCTAAAACTAAGCCCTAAACCCTAATCCTAAACACTAAACCATAATCCTAACACTAATCCTAAACCTTAATCTATCCTAAACCCTAGCCCTAACTCAAAATTAAACCCTAAAAACCCTAACCAAACCCTAATCCAACCCGATGCACCTTTTCTTCCTTTTTGACCCATTTTAAACCAACCTAGCACCTCAAGCACCTCTATGACTAAGCTACTACCTCCCTAAGCAGCTTACAAGCACCTCCATCACCACCCTTAAGCACCAAGCAAAACAAATCACCTCCTTGTCTACCTATCTTAGTCGTGGCCTCCAAACACCCCTTCCACACCTTCATGGCTAGTTCTAGCCTTCCTTACTCATCCTACTAGCCCCTCTTAGTCACCTTAACTAGCCTTGACACTTATCAAACCCTTAGCCACCAAGAAAACTTGGCAACCAAGGGTTTTGAGCCCTATATAAGCCGAACTCCACACACCTTTCAAATCACACCTCAAAAACTCATATACTCATCAATGGAGTTCTAAATCAGATCAAGGAAGGTCAAGAGAAGTCCCTAAGCTCAGAATAGAAGCCAAGAATCAAGAAAAATGAAGCCTTGAAGTCGTTACTAGGCGTACGAACCCGAAAACCCCATTTTGACCCATTTCTAGCTCAAGTAAGCTTAGTTCTTGTTCAATAAGCTTATAATCTGTATTATAATGTTCATAATACTCTTAAGATCATATATGAACTCTTGGTTGAAGCTTTGAATCCTCAAACCCATGTGTTTTTGGTAAAAACCCTAAAAATGACCCGTTTTGATTTTCTAGCTAACGAATCCTTTTTCTAAACTTTTGTTACGTTAGAATATCTTATTTTAGATTATTCTAATAAGCCATAACCTGAAAATATCATTTGGAGTCTTAAAATAACCTTGCATGGCTTTTTGGACTTGTTTTGCAAAAGTTTTCATGCATAGGGGTATATATCGTAACTTTCTGAAATTTATAACTAAAGGGGCTGAAAATGTCATTTTCTTAAATTTATAACTATAAGGACCTATTTTGCCAAGTTTCAAAGTTAAAGGTTTGATATATATATACTTTTTATATAAAGGACTAAACTTGTAAAAGTTTATAAACCAAGAGTATATATTGCCAATTTTGCAAACTTATAAAATATTATATTTTTATATTATTTATATAAATTATTCTAGCTTTTGAAGAAACTTAAAACTATAATGTAGCACATTACTAGGGAGCTTCATGTGAGAGGTTTCATTTGGGTATACGTTTTGACGAGTTTGCTGGATTTACGATTTAAAGTGTCTTGGCTCCTCAAACGTTTACTACATGACCTCTGAATTATGATGGCCCGAACAGTGATACAATATTTCCATAATAAATCCAATCAAAGTGATATTTCATTATGACATAAAACATATCCAATCAAACTAAGACTTGACATATTACCCAGGTTGTGTGACGAAGCCGTTACTTTCACTTGATATACTTTTGCCATCAATCAGATTTTCCCTGTTAAGGTGAGTTCATAGCCTCACTTTTAAATCTCTTGAATGTTTTCATAAACCCGTGAGGGGGATACATGCTATAAACTATGAATACAAGTGTTTTCTAAATGTATGCTATCATAATATATTATTGCTTGTGATCTAAGTCCCTTTATGCCAAAAGACCCTACTATCATGGACCATTAATCACTTGCGAGTGAACGCGAATATGGTGGATAGGCCTATTGGGATTGACGAATCATGTTTGTGTTAGCCGGATAGGTAACCAAACGCACTATATTTGAATCTCATATGTATATGGCAATTACCTATACCGGGGGGCCATTATCATTATATATATCATTATTGATATATACACAAGTCAGTTTGTGTGCCATGAGCTTAGATGCAATAATACTCTATTAATATTGTTTTCCATAATAATTGTACTCATTGCAATTATTACACTTATGGGTGTATAACAACGTAACCCACTATCTATGATGACTTGTATTCACACTATTTACCATAAACCTCTGAATTTCACTCAACCATTATGTTGATCTTTTTAGCATGTTTATCTCAGGTATTTGAGCAACTTATGGCACGGAGTGGCACGGACTTGAAGATGGCTAAACTGTTATCATTCAACTTTATGTTTTCTTGTAGATTTTGGGACATCTGTTTATAAAAACTCTGATGAATAAATGAATGATAACATCTTTTTCTAAAACGTCTCTTTATGAGTCGTTTTCTATGATTATGACTGTTGTACTATGAAGTAATACCCCAGATTAACTTTCGCTGCTATATTTATCAAAATGGGGGTGTTACAAGTAATTATATTATCCTTCTTATATTTTTTATTTATTTCGTAATGTTTTGTGTATGCTTGTTTTACTAAAATGTATATAAATAAAAAATTTATGTAAAAAAGTATAAAAAATATATATGATTTTGAACTTTGTGGGTGTGATCGCTGGAAACCCTCACGAGACTATAACTCGTTCACTCGGGCCACCGAGGGGTTTAAAGGCTTGTTGCATATGCTAAATGCAATCGTGGTGCCTACGAAAGTGTGCTTTATTATTTTACGGTTTTTGTAGTTTAGTTTCTTTTGCAGATTAAATAAAACAGTTGGAGCTTAGATTGGTGGTTGTCATCTTATCACTTGGGGAGGTGATATATTTGGATTAGTATATTACATGTGGTAGAATACACATGCTTGGCGTTTCATTTAGAGCCGTATCTTTCAGAATTAAACCAAGCACTTGTGAGCCCCAGGAAGTCTCGTTTCTCTTATATTTATTTTTTTTGTTTGTCCCACTTTTAAGTTATTTTCTAATTACGCATAATGCTCAACTTAACTGTGGGGGGGGGAATTAATTGAAATATCAGACTCATTATTAATTTGTAACTTTTGTTTGCTCTCGGTAATCTAAAAATCTATTCTTGTTTTTAAATTTTTTGCCACTTAGGTTAATATATTAGAATAAAAACGTAGTAAATAAATAAAGTTTTGAAATCAGAGATGTGTCCTGATCGATAAAGCAGATCCGACTCGGGATTGATAACATTGCTTGTGCATTTATAACCATTCCAGTATATATGTGAGGATTTTGAGCCTGTATATAACATACGTATTTTATGTTTGATTCCTTTGATTATGAGTGTGCCGGTGATTTATTGATTCTAGAACTTATGCTTGATAATCATTACGAGACCGCAGTGAGATCACGTTCGCGTGATATAGATATTTTTATGTGATAAAGAGGCAACTTAGGATTGAACCCAAATAGCCATTCCATTTAATTATTTATTTTCTCAGTTGGTTACACTGATCGGCTAACCACCCAAATAAAACCCTTATGTTAGCACTCATCTTTTATGTTAGATACCCCTAGTTTAACCACAGAGCCATTCTATTCATTTTCCTCATCCACTAAAATAAAAAAAAATATAAAAATATATAACCTTTAGCCTAGCCTTACCCCTTCTCGAAAGTCCCTACGGTTGGTTGCTAGTTGCTCGGTATGATTGGTTAATTTTTGCTTATGGTTTGCTCATGCTTTGCTATAAGTGTTGTGCCATTTCATCAAAGATGAAGGAGACGTCCTTTTGATTTTGTATTTTTTGTGGTGTATGCTTATATTAAGTGTGGAGGAATTGTTAGTTGGTGGAAGAATTAAAAAAAGTGGAATAAAAGAAAAATCAAAAAAAAATTAAGAAAAAAAAAGAAAAAAAAGTGATGAATAAGAGTTGGATTGTTGTTGGCATTTGTGACGTATTGATATATTTTGATATGTGTCGGATATATTGATGAGAGGTTCGGTACCTCGCAGGTTTGTGGATTGTCGTAACTAGCAACATGGGTTTCTTGGACGTGTCGACATCTATATTATACAACAATTTCCAGTATATATGTCACATGCCTTATTCACACCCTTATAAACCCTTAGCCTGTACATTACAACCCGAATAAAAGTCATCTTTTGATAAATTTACCTGGTGCTTACGCCATGTTGGTGCAATTTTGTTTCTTGTACAAGCCTATGGTAACTTAATGAATCATGTCTGAGCAATTGAGTGTGATTTCCCTTTTACATCACATACGAGTGTTTGAGTGAATTATACTTTCCTTATTCGTGAGGTGCTTAGTCATGTTATTACAGCTTGAAGATCATTGGGTATTGTCAAACATCTCTGTTTTCACATATTAAAAATCTAAAAATATTTTTCATAATTCTATTTTTGTTTTGTAAAGCTTATTATTTTCCTTATTTTTCTTGAGGGCAAGCAAACCCTTAAGTGTGTGTGGGGGGGGGGGTGCTTGCGCCTTTTGCACTTATTTGTTACAAAAACCAAAAATATTTTTGAAAATTTCACACCTAATAATTTTTTTTAATTAAAAATAAAAAAATCAAAATTTAAAATATATATATATATATATATATAATAATAATTTTCTTGTCTTGTCACCTAGGACCTTGTTTATAAATTTTTTTATCTTAGATTTGCTTAAGGGCAAGTAAAGTTTTAAGTGTGGGGGATTTTGATAACGCTCAAATTATACATATTTCTATATGCGTTATCTGTGATTTTATATATATAAATTGGTTAATAATAAGAACTTTTGGTACTTAATCGAGTATATTTGCTATTGTAGGTTTTATGTACGTGTCGTGGAAGAAAACGAAAGAATACACGAAGATTTGAAGCTTAAACGAAGAAATAACTCAAGCTGAATGCTTCCCCACACCTGTTCACTGTTTTGGCCATAACTCGGTCATACGAACTCTGTTTTAGTTGGTTCAAGCGGACACGCGAAGAGAATTAGATTATCTACAATTTAATAAAAAGCCTCGGAGCTATAAATGTCAAATGAGCGCCGCACAATCCAAAAAGTGCGGCGCACTGCATTAAATTTGTGGTAAATGCTCTTAAATGAGCTTGGCATTCATTGCAACCTATCATCTATCCCTTCTAGGTCCTTCTATGCACGAAATTTGGCACCCCATGAGCCTATAAATACAGCCCCAAATCCCTCATATCTTACACACATCCATCTACAATCCTCTCCTAAAGTAGAATAAGTTAGGAACTAGTTTTCGGGAATTTTGTTAAACTTGCTCCTAAGTTTTTCTCAAACTCAGGTTTTGATCCATCAAAGAAGCATAATTGAAGTGTTATTTCGAAGCTATAAGCGATTGTGATAGAATTTGTAGAATACTAGTAATCTTAAGATCAACCAAGAACAATAGTGAAATGTGGGTTGGGATGTTAGAGAAAAACTTGGATGGAATAATGGATGAATGTATAAAATGAATGTATGGAAAATGGAACAACCAACCCTCTCCAAGACTAGGAGAGGGTGTATAAATAGCTACAATGGCCGGCCATGGGCTGGAGTTGGACCACCCATGGGCCTTGTCGGACTATAATTACTATCTAATCCTAAACTAACTATAGCTAAGGACTTGTTTTACAACTATGAAGTGACTCGACACTTTTCGTGGTTTCAAACATCTCCCCCAAAGATTCACTCCAATTTACAAACTTTAAACCTAGCATACTATGCTTTATCCTTAGTCTTGTAAGCTCGTACTCTTGACTTCCTTAGAAATATATTGTAGTGATCATTGACTTCTTGGATTGAGCTTGTTCCATGAACTGTATTTGACATTGTGATCTTAAGCATCCTGAGATCATCAACCAAGGCACAATCTCAACGCAGAAAAAAAAAAAAAAAAAAAAATCAAAAAAAAAAAAACATCTTTAACTATGCCATCTTGTGGACTTGCCGACCTTCTGGACCGACTTGATCATACCATTCTTGAAAAAGCTTAATGTGCATCTTCTTGAAATTCTTTAACTGTAACACTTTGACACTTCTAGAAAGATGTGTGGTATCAGAGTAGCGGAAGTCTTGAAACATGTACTTGAGCTTTCATGATGACTTTATGTTTGTCGGTCGGGTATGAGCATGTGGTTATGGATCTTGTGAGCCAGCTGGAATCAGGAACCTCCACCACCATTTTACATAGCCTGCATAAAACAGATATTCAATAAATCGGGGGGCAATATGGCTTTGTCAATCGCACCAGGATTGGTTGGAGAAACCTTCGGATCCGTGAGGATCGACCTGTGATCAGATAGATTCAATTTAAGAAGAATCTTCTTGACAGGATTTCCAGCTGAAGTAATGAGTCTTTCTAACACATAAGTATTAGATTCATCGTTCTCAGCATGTTCTCATTATCGGAACGTCTCAAAGCAGACAGCACGATAAGAGTGAACCAGTGAGTTACTATCTCACCGAATCTGATAATAAAAATTGAATTTGAAAATCTATCAGGTGTATCACTTACAAAATTGTTTTTGTGACACACCGAGAGTGTTTATCATTTCAAAAATTCATTAACAACCGTTGATCCATTTCCTGGAACAAGTTTGATTCTTATAGAATCGCACCATCGTTTCTTTCCAGTTGTCACAAGTTTGATTCATAAAGAATCGCACAAGTTACCTACCATGAGCTTGTTTGATGTTGACTCAAGCAGGATTTCCATCTTCATTGTGAATGAATTCACTCTGATGTTCTGGCAAAATCACAAGGATAATGCGAAGGACTCTTAAAAATATCTTGTAAATCACATTGTTGTGACTTAGCAAGATAATTTGACAATACCCTAATGAGATTTATGGATGATCTCTTTTTGCTCTTAGACTCAATTATGTGCACTTTGATTTTAGTGATCGGAAGGCTGGAGCTGAGTGCCACCTTTTCAATATCAACTAACTCGGAGTGAGAGAGTCGATAGAAATAAGTTATCTTCGTGAGTTTGAAACAAAGTCTTTGACTTGAGTAGCTGGGAGGGGGTTTGTCTAGCGTCACTGGGTCCCATGACTATCTTCAATGTCAGAAACACCTGAGTGTTTCGACAACATATTATGGAGGCTTCTCTTGGAGGGCTTCATTATTTTCACCCTTTTATCCTTACCTTTCATTTTTACTTCTTTCAACCCCTTCAATGCATACCGCGAGACTTCCATAACTAACACCTTGTTGGGTTGTTCCAGTGTATCCCATCTCAAGTCAGCATTATCCCCATTCTTACTTTTTCTCCTTTTTAAACCATACTAAGGACTTCTACACTAATCAATTGGAGAATCCCGTGGGTAGATCCCTCCGCTTCTGCAGGATCATGGATCTTAAAACACCTATGCTTAACCGCCTTATTAACTTCATAAATTTAAGAACATGGGTCAGTCTATTTGGGTATTTCAACACAAATCTTCCAAAAACATTGAAAATATCATCAAAGTGTTTGATATAAATATCAAAATATTTACACATTAGAGTTTTCATCATCACTAAAAGCTCCCCCTTAAACATGAGCATCGTAATCGTAAGTACATGCTAGGTGTGAGTGCGTTGATCCATTTTATTTGCTCACTTCTGTCCAGTATTCATAAGTCCAGGTTAATCCACATTTTCTCCCCTTATCCAAAATGATAATCCCTTGATAATTTTGGATATCAATGAATTAACCGTTCGGTAAAAAATGAATAAGATTAAGCAATTGGAACATGTTAATTGCTACCCCCCCACATTGAGGTTTATAAGCAGTGAATGTCGAGTACAATTATTGAAAATTTGAATTTCTCCTAAGAAATTATTGAAAAATCTGTACTCGAGCACATCTTATTTTTCACCAAAAAGTCTACACTAATAATGCCTTGTAGAAAGGAGTGAGCTTTAACACATCGTAGACCACTTGAAGGGTTGCTTCCTTTGATGTGACATCCGAACTTAAGCGAATAGGTTACATTACCCATCTAAGTCAGCCAGCCGAGCCACAATGCAATCTTCCAAAGCAATTTGATCCGCTATGAGATTTCCATGAGTCTAGTTTAAGAGAAGTGAGTGCAGTTATAAGAAGACACAATCAAATTCAATCATGAGAACCTTTATGACTTTTAGCACGATTTGAAAGATCAATCTACTTACATAGACGAATAAACGTGTAAAGCAAGGCACTATCCAAACAATAGTAGACATGTAGTTCACCTTGGTTTGTCAAGCTTTCATACTGTCTATTTTAAACTAAAAATTGTTGAATTTAATCTTTATAGTTAGAAAAAAATTTGATCTTAAGTGTGTTATAATGACAAAAATTGGTTAAGTGTTGAAACTGTTACTACGATCGTGTCTATCACTAAATAACACTCGATCGGTCCACAAGAAATAAGCAGCTTAGATCGAGTTGCACTGAAATTACACTTAGATCGGCCATTGCACACAAGCACTCGATACGTCCTTATAACATGTGCTCGTTCGATCCCACAAACATGTGCCGTCGCGAATCCTCTCATCTATGAACACTCGTTCAGGTCTATCCAAATAATCACTCGTTCTCTCGGTCCCCATTCAAGGAACTTACACGTCTTCGATCCTTACCTGATTCACTCGTTTCGGATGCACACTAAAAACTTCACTCGATCGTCCATACTAAACTTCACTCGTTCGGTCCACAATAGACTTCACTCGAACGTCCTCAAACAGACTTCCTCAGTTCTAGCGGGCGAGGGTCACAACAGGACTTCAATTGTTTCGATATGACTTAGCTGTTTTGGGAGTGCGATTTTGAATAGTGTTCGGTGTGTGTTTGATTTGTGTGCGTGAATTAAGCATTGACAAACCCAAACCTGTTCTGGACCTTCTTGTTTATCAATTCATTTTTAACACTTATGGTCCTTCTTGTTTAGATTTCATATAAGTTTTGCACTTAAGTTTTGTAAGGTGAAATCACGTTAAACTATTTGGCACTTTTGGTCCCTAAAGTTTTATACTCGTACACCTATAGACTTAAATTGGCAACCTATACTTAAAAAGCATAAACAAGTAACACATAAAGCACAATCGAGTTAAACTTAATTAACTCTCTATCATGAGATATTACGTTATCGTTTGAAAAATATTTTCCCTTTGATAGCTCATTGATCATGACAAAGAATATTTGAACATCTCTCCCCCCCAAACAAATACCCTTTTTCTATTAAAGAGCTGTAGACATTGTTTTGAGAAGTCAAGATGTAATTTTAAAAGTATTTCAGATGATGGAATGATTTTGTTGTGACAAAACAACAAACACCTAGATAAATAAGATTTCACTATTTATTCACATAGAAAGCACTGAAACGTCACCTTATGGATATAGGAAGCACGGGTATTGGT
Source organism: Tanacetum coccineum (assembly GCA_026074375.1). Classification (NCBI taxonomy): domain Eukaryota; kingdom Viridiplantae; phylum Streptophyta; class Magnoliopsida; order Asterales; family Asteraceae; genus Tanacetum; species Tanacetum coccineum. Next base: position 9,431 of record BQNB010043323.1, read on the forward strand.
GATGCAAAGAATCATAACTATTGCATGGTCATAAAGTAGACACATGCCCGAGAAAAAATTCCCTTTGAAGGCCAAGTTTTCTTTTTAAATACTTGCCTTAGATGATGACCGGGTTGCTATCTTAAATAATAGCCAACCATTAGGCATATTTTGAAACATTTGTACTTCTTGCTCGACTTCCAATTACAGACTTGTATCATTGTTAAATGAGACATTCTAAGACCGTAAATGTTCTCTATTTCAGAAGACAGCCATTGTAAAACTTCTTTGAACTTTTCTAATTTTTTAATTTGTATTTTGTTTTGTAAAAATTATTATAACAGAAAAATATTTTGGTTTTTAGATTTAGAAAAAATAAAAGTTAAAATAAAAATCTTTTTGTGTTTTTCTGATTTAAGTATTTACGTATTATACAGGATATTTGAATAGGTACCACCACTATTCATCAACTTCATCTTCCCGACAATTGTTTCAGATATCCGCGTAAAACTCCGCATTCCCCACTAGTTGATAGAATCAATTCTTACTCGGCAAGACATTAGTGAAGATGTCCGCCAATTTGAATATCTGTATTGACAAAGTAAAGTTCGATCACACCATTCTCAACATGCTCCTTGATGAAGTGAAACCGGATGTCTATATGCTTTGATCTGGAATGTTGAACATTGTTGCAGCATAAGGCAATAGTGCTTTTGTTATCACAGTACATTGGAATTTTATTAATCCAAATCCAAGTCGGTAAGTTGTGATCTCATCCAAATGACTTGACACAACAACCGGACAAAGCAATATATTCCAGCTCGTACTGGATACAGCATGCGCATTAGTTATTATATTTTTTCTCCTTTTTAGACCGAAAAACCCAAGCTTACAAGTCTATCACCCAAAAGTTGTATACTGCCAGATGTACTACGGCGTGTATCTTGACAACCAGCATGATCCACATCTGCAAATGCTGTTAGTGCAAAGGAAGAATCCTTCGGATACCAAAGACCCCGATGTACGGTTCCTTTTAGATACCGAAAGATCCTTTTTACTGGGCATTTAGGTGCTCTTACGGTAGCCGAGCCTGATACCGTGGCACACAAAGCCATAAGCAAATTGTAGGTCAGGTCTACTGGCTGTAAGATAAAGGAGGGACTTCTCCAGCTTTCCCTTCTTTATCCTCATCCAGTTTGGACTTCTCACCATGGGAGGTATCCATCTGGGTCTCAAGATTTCATAGCCATATTTTTTAAGTGAATCAAGAGCATTTTAGATAGTTTATGAAGATGCCTCTAGGACCTTTGAGAAATCTGTAGTCCCCCTAAGAAATCTGAGATTTTTCCCACATCGACATCTGAATTTTGAACACATTATTTTAGCAAATAGATCACACAATTCAGGAGTAGAGGCAGCAAAGATAATATCATCGACATAGATTTGTACCAGAATTAGTTCGTTGCCTTCTCTACGGATGAACAGAGTAGGATCCACTGAGCCTTTGGAGAAGTCATTGGATATCAGGAATGAAGACAACATATCATACCACGCACGTGGAGCTTGTTTCAACCCATAAAGAGCTTTCTTAGCATAGTATAGTGGATAGGTTTCTGGATCCCACAAAACGTCCGGTTGGCTAACATAAACTTCTTCTCGCAGATTACCATTCAAAAACGCAGTCTTCACGTCCATTTGATAGATGACCATGTTCATGTGAGCAGCAAACGCTAGAAAAATTCGTATAGCCTCTAATCTTGCAACCGGAGCGAATGACTCTTCGAAATCGATACCCTCTTCTTGGCGATAACCACGAGCGACCAACCGAGCCTTATTTTTCAGAATACCTCCTAACTCATCAAGTTTAACCTTATAGATCCACTTAAGAGAGATGACAAATGCTTTGTCAGGAGGAGGAACAAGTTCCCAAACCTCTAGACGTTCAAATTCATGAAGTTCCTCTTGCATAGCTTCAATCCAACATGCTTGGGTTAATGCTTCTTTGTAGTTCTTGGGTTCGACTGATGTTAGAAAGGCATCATAGTAGCAGAATAAGGCTTGTTCATGGAGTTGGAGTCGTGTGGAAACTGGTCTGTCAAGAGCACCGATTATATTCTCAAGTGGGTGATCCTTCGTCCATTTGCTATTGTGTTCAGAAACTTGGTGATCGGGATTGCCCAATTGTATGAATAACGTCAGATGAAGATTGATCAAATGAACTTCTAGGGGGGGAGAATTGGAATACCCGATTACGTATTTCATTTACCCATGTGTGGCAACTTCAATAACATGATTATTGTCTTCCCACATGATAAATTGAATAGGAGTTTTGAGTTCCTTGTGTTGTATGAGAGTTACTTGGTGATGGTGCATCTTGATCAACTGTAGTTGAGGAAGGTGAACCAGTTGATACCGCATGTTCAGGTGCAACTGCTTCAGAGAATAGGAGCATGACAACTGGTGCATGTAAATCAATCATAAGTGACTCATCAAACATTGGTTTGAAACAACAAATCCCATCAATCTCGAAGTGGTACAAATGGTGTGAAGGATAAAGGTTTGGGCACGAGTCCTACAGATTGATACAGGAGTCATTTCATGTAGACGGTCCCTGAACTGCTGTGTTCAGAAGCCAACGCGGTCGAGCTCATCAAAAACAATATAATGGTTTCAATTATTCTTCCTGTTCCGATCTGTTGAAAATACCGAAGGCTTTCTTTTTGTGCATATCCAATGAAAATACCAATATCATCGCCCTTTGGTTGTAACTTGCCCAAATTCTCACTATCATTCGTTGGGTAGCAAAGTGCACCAAACACATGTAGATAAGATAGATCAGGAGGTTTGTCATGTAAAAGCTCATATGGTGTTTTGCCGTGGCGGCGACGTATCATGGAACTCGCATTTTTGGGGTATAACAGGCTGTGGCAACGCTTCGCCCCATAGAATAAAGGAGCTTTGCATAAATTAACATAGTGCGTGCTGCTTCGTTAGCGTACGATATTCGTCCTTTCAACAACACCGTTTTGCATGAAAGAGCTGCAAACCATGATGTTTCATGAGAGATGCCAACCTTCTCATAATATTCACGCAATGTCTGATTAACAAACTCAGTTCCATTATCTGTTCTGATGCGTCTGACGGTTTCCTTAAGTCGTACTTGGATCATCTTCAAAAAGTTGATAATAAAAGCTGAAGCTTCATCTTTTGATCGCAAGCATTTTACCCATGTAAATCGAGAGTAGTCGTCGACAATAACAAGGATGTACTTCTTTCCATTGACACTCGCGACACGCATTGGCCCACATAGATCCATATGCAACAGGTAGAGTTTTTCTTGATTGGTGTCTTCAGATTTGGGTTTGTGGGGTTTCTTTGAACTTTTGCCTAATGCACATGCAGAACATAAATGATCCTTTTCAAACTTGAGCTTAGGGAGACCTCGTACAAGTCCATGTCGTGCAAGATGATTGATAGAACCAAAGTTCAAGTGAGATAGACGACGATGCCATAACCAAGACTTGGTTTTAGACGCCTTTGACAATAGACAAATAGGAGAGGATGCCATCATATTCCCAAGAGAGAGAGTATAAAGGTTATCCCCTCGAGATCCCGTCAATAAATCAACACCTTCTAGATTGCGAATGAAGCATGTGTGTTGACGAAAAGCCACTTCAAGATTGGAATCACAGAATTGTCCCACAGAAAATAGATTATGCCCAAGTCCTTCAACGTAATAAACCCTTGAAATTGTAACATTCCCAATCTGATAGTCTCCAAAACCCATTATCTTTGCAACTTGATCATTTCCGAATTTAACTGTACCCAAGAATTTACTGATGAAATTGGTGAGCTGAGAGCGATCTCCGGTCATGTGCTTCGAGCAACCCGGAATCCAAAAACCCAGAGGATCGATTTGGACAACCTCATTCATTCAAGAAGTAGATTGAATATTGGTTTGTGGGATCCCCAGCAGTTACTGGTTCCTATTTGGTAGCATACCATTTGTTTTAAACCTTAGTTTTGCTAACGGACTCAGTATTTTTATTCTTCCTAGGTTTCCTTGAGTATACCAATTTAACCACAGGTTTGGGTGATTCAGAGTCTAGAACTATTGGTTTCCTAGAAGGCACTTCATTAGTAGTGGTAATCCTAGTTAAAGGGCACGCATTTCCTACAATAGTGAAGATCCGACCATTAGGTTCTCAAGTATATCCTATTTGAGTGAACACCTTTCCTGTTGGTTTCCAAATATCTTTCTTAGGTTTATTCTTGTTAGGTTTAGCACGAGATTTCACATCATTCAAAGAATTAGAAACACACAAGTTATCAGAAAACATGCAATCATTACGTGAATCAGACATAATCAGAATTATCTGTTTCTTGTAATTCTGCATCAACCGCAGTCCATTAACAGATTAAACAGTACCATTTTTTTCTTTTTATTCAAACTAGAATTTAACGTTTCCTAGGTTGAGTTCTACTTTATTCTTTCGAATTACTACTTGGATGCTTGCAGAATCTATCATTCTTTGCGTAATGCCATGAAGGCTGTGATCTGCAACACTAGAGAAAGTCTTACTCCTGTAGAATGCAACACACCTGTTTAGAAACTATGTTTGAAGTCGATGCAGGTTTAATTTGTCTTTTGTGGGATGGAGTGATTCGCAAACCTAACTTTTTGTCCTTTTCCTTGGTGTGACCTCAACTAATTGAGGACCAAAATTGTTGATGCAGGGCAAGATCTACTTATGTGTGAAAGCAAATCCTGAATGACTTTGGTATACCTAAAGGCAGACTCTAAAAGAGGATCTTTAGATAAATTTTCTTTTACATGTACGACTATATCCCTAAGACCAAAATCTCTTCCTGGTATCTTAGATACGAGGTTATGAGCATCCTTTTATTCAACAATTTGGGTGTGATTGGTTCCATATCATCCTTAGACACTTTTGGAACAACAGAGTGGGTCACAGTATCCTCGTTATCTAACGCTTTTCCTTTAAGTTTCCTTAACTTTTTTTAGGGCTGCTATGACCAAACCTTGTTCCTGAAGTTTTGCATTTAAATCAGAAATCTCCGACTTTATATTGATTTGTTTGATTAACGCATCACATTGTTCTTTTGATTAACAACGTTTGTGAGTTTTAAATCAGTCTAAAGTTTGCTATTAAAGTCTGTTTCAAATGCTCATTCCTCAGCAAACCAAGTTTAGTCACTCTATGTTCCAATCTTCAATGTAGATTCCCAATTTTACATACCATTGTCCATTTTTACTGTATTCTCAGCACGTTACCATTAAGGACTTAATTTTCTCTTTAACTTGACAATATGTGGCTTTTTGCTTGAGACTGACTTTCAATGCACTTAATATCAACAACTGAGTAAAACTCGAAGCATTTTGATTAAAAACATTTTTACTGTTGAAAAATCTTCTGATTAAGTTGAGAATCACTTCCAAAGTGATGCAATGTTTTCAAGATTGTAAAACACTTGCAAAGTTATCGTAAGTTTCTTTATCAACAAAAATCCGTTTTTCTTGACAAGCTCAGTCTCGAGTTCGTGATACACTTTTGACATTCAGTCACAGTTTCACCACTTGCCATTCACAACAAATCACAACAGTCTTTACAATATCCCTTATCACTGGCTTGTGCCACAGAGTCTTCAATTCACCCAAAAACTTGATTCATTCTACTCGAAAGTTCTGGACTCCAAGCTATCGTTGTTCGACAGCCTGATCCAATTGATAAAAACTTTTTGGACATCAGCAAGTTCTTACAACAAGTATTAGGATATGAAAGTTATTGAAGATATCTTTTAACATTAATTATTATAATGGAAAGATTTCATCTCTGAAAACAGCTTTGTATGTTCAAACCCCCACGTGCCCTCAGTGATAGCTGTGGCAGTGGTTCTTTCTTTAACAACCTGATCAAACCAGTAAGATGGTCGTTTAACTTTTTCAAGCTATAATCCTAATACTTACTGTAGTGAAGTTCTTTGGAACACTCTACAATGACATTTGTGGAAGAATGATATGGTCTAAAGCTGGGACCGAAGTCGCTTTCCAATAGGCATAGTTCACTATATAAATCAGTTTGGTCGAACAAATACGTTTGGTAGTAATTCGTTAATGAAGAATATCATAATTAATGTGTTTTGCGTTCACTTTTATGTTTCACAAACAATGATTCTTGTCTTTCAAAAGCATTTTTGAACGACCCTTCACTTAGCCCTATATGTTTCATCAGAATCATAACCACAATATATCCATTTTTAAGAATGGTAATAACCCGTCATAACAGCTTTGGGCGCTTTGACTCCCGAACTTTCTCAGACAAAAAGGTTTTTCAAAACCGATACTTTTTCAGGAATATCATAACAAAATTTGATTTAGTTATCATATGAACAGTTTGTGCAAATTGACCTCTTTTGAAATATGAATGTTTCCAAGTTGTCTAATTTTTCTTTTCCAAAGCAATTCTCTATCAAATATTATCTGTTTTTCTTCATAATTTCAAATCAATTTAGAGTTCAGAAACTGTTTTCATTAAACAATTCCTTTTTCTTGCACTGTTCGAAAGATTTTGCTTAAGACTTACAATCTCGGCAAGCTGTTCATTTGATCCTGATAAAACTGTTTTCAACATTTTACTTTCTTTCAAAATCTTTACCTCTTCTTGTATCTGTCAAGCCGGTAATCAAAGCTTTATTAACATTGGTGCAATGGGTCACTTTGTACTCAATAGGTCCAAAACATAGACCAATATCAGAACATCATGTTGAGCAGAAGAGTTAGAATTCAGAACAGTTTTCCTGTTGTGCTCACTCAATAACTGAGAATAAGGAAGAGATATTGCTAAATCACTGTTTATAACATGTTTCTGTCTACTCACATCATTGGAACGTACAGAAGACGTCATTACTGCTACTTTAATTGAATAAGGTCATGTTCAGAATTATCTTGATTGTGTACCTCAGTGAGGTGCATCTGAGCCATTACCTTAGAGATTGCCATGAGAGCAATCTGGCTGAGTTAGTTCATCACAAAGGAGGAGAAAAGGATAAAGATGAAAAGTCATGGGCATCCAAATCATCGGCTTGATAAGCAGCATTGTGGTGTGATGACTGTCGAGAGAGGTTAGAATATCAGAAGTCCTAGATCTGCAAAAATCTATATCTTCCTCTGTTAAAGCTTTACCACCTGCTTGAGCTTGAACCAACAACACATTATTGTTGAACCATGTTTTCAACCCTTTTCCTCTTGGCTTAGTGCACTGCTGGCAATATACCCTCCCCCTTTGCAATGTAACAGCTAACATTCCGTTGTTTCCCCGTGTCTGCTACTCAACTTGCACCCAGGTGGTGTATTATCTTGTTTTCCAGCAGCATAAGAAGTTTGTCTCCCCTAACTGGTTTGAATAGTCACTTTTCCATCATAATGGTAGCTTGTGACGAGGGTTTTGACAAGTCTTAGCTATTGTTCGTATAGATACCGGGATGTGACAACAGCAGTTAAGAATGACATCATGTGATTAATTGCATCAATTGGATCATCCCCTTTCTGGAACACTAGAACAACTAGACTGGAGTCTGGTTGGAAATTTAGGTTGTTGTTGTTGTAGGTTGTGAGCATATTCCAATTGGTGGATAGATGGAGCAGAGAATAAACGTTGGAGGTTAATGGTGGATTGATACTCATTGTTGATAAGTAATTGTAAAAAAAAAAGAGAGGGGTTAAAAAATAAAAAAAATTGAATGAATGGATGATAATTGTTGATGTTGATAAGTGTAACAACTGTGAAGACAGATATGTGTGAAACGTGAATGTTGAATAGAACTGTTGTGAGGGTGTAGATGAGATTGAAAAGCAGGCTGAGTATACTTGGTGAGAAGCAACTAAAGAAGAGAATCATGGTTGCGTTCATGCATCATACGAACTTCAAATGCATGTCCGTTCAATGTTTTTGCAGATGAGCATGAATAGATCAACATTGGTATGTGCAAGTCTTAGACCAGTTTTAACATCAGTAACAAATTTGCTCCATTCATCAGGAAGAGTGTGTAAGAACTTGTGTTCACTGAAACTGCTTCAACGCTTCCTTTTAAATGTTCATATCATTGATTAACAGAGTGAACCACAAGTAGTACTCATGAACGTCTCTCCTTTCTTGAAAGTTAACTTATCAAATTCATCATACAGGCATGTGCACCACGTTCTATGTTTGGATTATGATAGTTCCTTGCATCAGCAGTTTTAATCTTCTCCCAAGATCCTTTGACCACACGAATGTTAGACTCACAAGAGCATAGATTTTTCAGTTGGTAGGCCTTAGAGAAATGTTTATAGCTTTTATGTCGCAATTCTGCTTGAATGGCTTCAGCTGGAGTTAGTCAACAAATTCCTTAGCCTTGTTACTCATCCTCAGTGATTGAAGGCCAACAAGTGGTCCTTTAATCAAAATATGTCAAGTATCATTCTCCATGTGGTCTATTCATCATATAAAGTTCCATTCTGCTTTCCATGAACATACAAGTGATTTTTCAAGCATCGGGTGTTTGTTTCTGCTCCTCCAGAGAGAAGAGATTTATCAGCATGAGACGTCATTGTGATATCAAAAATTACAAATGATCGATCGATGTTAGAAAGAAATTGAGTTTTGATACGATATTGTTTGAGTCTTGAATAAAAACTACCCGAGATTTTACAATTCTTGTGACAAACCGGGAAGACAATTTTTTGTTTTACCGGGATTTTACAAGTCAAAGAAATACCGTAAAATTTAAAATTGAGTTTGTTAAGTTAAACTGAATTTATTTTCACTGGTTCGAGTTCCTCAGTCGATCGGTTCCCGGCTAGTTCAAATCTTCTCGTTCGGTCCCTACAAGTTCGGTCCACAACGTTCGGTCCATCTAAGTTCGAGGTCCTCTCGTTCGGTTTCGAAACATAAAAAACGCTCGTTCGGTTCAAACTAGAAATCACTCGTTCGAGTCTAACTAGAAGACACTTGTTCGATTGACACTGATGAAGCTTGTTCGGTTCAACCTATGCAGCTGCTCGTTCGATGACTCTATGTTCCGGATCTCCTCTAGTTCTATCTCTCGTCGATTTACAAGTTTCGATACAAACTAGTACGAAACCCAAATTTTCAAAACTGCAAAAAAACCTATTTTAATGTTTTTTTAGCAAAAAAAAAAAAATCTTGTGCAACTAGTATTACTAACCCCTATGGAACAATAAAAATGAAAACTGGTTCTATGTGTTTTTTAAGCCAAAAAAATTTTAACACTAAATTTGCTCTTGGTAAAGTTTTGAACACAATCAAACACAAAAACTAAACACGCCACTCCATGGCTCTTGATACCAATTGTAGGTCTATGTAAACCATGATCCGGTGGTCTTGGTGAGTCAAACCACATGATAGCCATTTCTAGTGAGAGAAATGTTAGAGAGATGGGGAAAAAAAATGAGCGGAGATGCGTAGGAATAGAGGAAAATGAAATGAATGTTACAAATGACTAGACAATACCATATAGACTCACCCCTCTAAGAAGCCAAAGAGGGGTATTTTATTAAATAGCCCATACGCCGCTAAACTATACATAGTTGCCTATTCTAGTCCTCCGCTAATGTGACTATGATAACTATGGTAAATTCTGTAATGTCGTCACGTAAAAGTGAATTCCCAACAAATAATATCTAAGTGAACCTCACATTTTTGGGGGTGGACTTTCGAGGGTTTTATTGTGCTAGTCATATAAATCCTATCCATGAGACGCTATTAATACTCGGTTTTTGTCGGTATGTGTCATAAATTTTTTTAAATTTTGGTCAAAATTACCTCTTATGCTATGTTTCGATATATTACATATCATTTTAAGGACAAAGCAAATGGTAAATGAAATAATATTTTCTAAGGCTTATTTTACCCCTACACTTAAGTTGAACATTGTCCCCAATGTTTTATAGAAGTACCCATAAAAATGAATTAAAGGGAAAAGAAAACAAGAAAAAGAAACAAAAAATAAAAAAATAGTACTCCTCCTAGTTTGCTCAAAAATGAGAAAAAACATGTACGATAACTGGTTACATCATCCTCCAAGAATCATCCAACGAAACTTCCTAAGAACTTCTAAGCTTCTTCTCATCAAATATAACATGTAATCAAAGACAAAGACAACTATACCAAACATAAAATGTGCGATATACAAATATACAATGTGAATTTAGGGTTTGACTCGATAAAGCAGTAAAGATCAGGATAAGAGAATTGTTAAACTCATTGGTTTTGCAGTTTTATAACAGAAGAATACATATTTTAAATGTTATACAAGTTTTATTTTCAAAAATAATTAAAAACTTTAAGTTTTCTAGACCAGGGCGTTTGACGCCGCCAGGGATATCCTGACGCCGTCACAGATGTCATGGTGATGGTGTCGCGTGTAAATCGTGATGCCGTCACCACGCTCTGTGAAAACGAAATTTTTGTTTTTGATGAAAAATTTCTTGCACTTGATTTCATAAGTTATATCTTGTACAAATAGCTGCATAAAACCTAAGATTTGACAATTTACTCATATGACTCGAAACTGACGCAAATTAATCTAAACAATTTATTTAACATGCTTGAAATTGGTTCAAAAACCAGATAAATTCCTTTACACTTATTATTTGCAAAATACCTTTGATTGAAATTAAGACGAGGTTAAAAACAAAACAAAGCATGTGATTTGTTTCAAAAGCTTTAAATTTATAAAATAAGACATACCGATTAATTGACAGAAACACACGGGAAAGTATACCCTTTCGAGTGTAGTAGAGTCTAGGTTAGTCCAGGTCTTCCCAAGGGAGTAGTGCGTTTTCAGATTCAAAAAGCAGTTTAGAAAGAAAGTCCAAATAATTGTCACGACCATTAGACTTATATTTGATTTAACACTAAGTTATACCAAACGCTAGAAATAATTAGATTATTACCAAGATGATTAAAACGTCTTTGTTTAGGCCAAGAGACATGAGATAAAACAATAAGGATAAAGATGCACGCACAAACAAGATACATAAGCAAGAAATGACGGGTAATCAATCAAGCAAATAGCTATTCAGTATGATAAGAATCCTTTCGTACCTAAAATTCACAACAACCAAATGCATTTAAATCAGGTTTGTGCGGTTGATAATATAAAAAGCATATTCTCTTAATCAAGTTCATTAGACATGAGATTAAGTATTAAACATTATTATACTCAGGTTGATCATAGTTTTATTAACCAATTCTCACAAGGTTAATATCGAATTGCCATAGACAAACAACGCAAAATTCAATCAACACAATAGAGCCTTTCGACCTACTTCTTATGCAATGACAAATCAAACAGTCTCATGATCTTAGCTAACATATCGAGCATTCGATTAATACGATCATAAGCATATATCTCATAACATTTTATTTAATATCACATCTCATCAAGAACACCTAACAAACATAACAAAATTGCTCTATAATCAAACAACCTAACAACACACATAACATCCATCATTAATTCACAAAGATCAAATTCAAAAGGATAAATAAGATTATACCAAATTCCAAGAGCAAAATATGGTGATTTCACATGAATTTCCCAAGAACACTTTATTATATTCAAAGTAAAACCTAGAACTATGAACAATTCTGTTGGAAACACGAAAAGTGTCAGTCACTTCCAAAGTTGTAACAAGTCTTAGCTCGTAGTTAGTATAAGGATTAGATTAGTAATCTAGTCCGGCCCAAGGCCCGTGGGAGGCCCAACGCCAGCCCATGGCCGGCCATTGTAGCTATTTATACACCCTCTCACTAGTCTTCGGAGAGGGTAGGTTTTTGTTCCATTTATATCCATAAATTCTCTTTATACAATCATCCATTATTCATCCAAGTTTCTCTAACAATCCCCAACCACATTTCACTAATGTTCTTGTTGATCATAAGATTACTAAAATTCTACAATTGGTATCAGAGCCATGGCAACATACTCTTGGGTCGGTTTTGATTTTTGTCCGATTGGTTTCTTGGTCTCAAATATTTTTATTTAAAATTTGTCACTTTTGAATATGTCACTTTTGGATATTTCACTGATGCTAGTTCGTGGTCTCTATGTTTTATTTTGCTTATTGTGACTGTGTTTGAAATAGAATTAATACACTAAACCGAATAACTACTTCCTCTACACTTATGAATATTTTTGGTCCTTATTTGGTTTCCAAGGTCTTCCAATTAATCAGGTATGGTCATGTTTTTTTGTTGTTATCTCAAAGATGACAAAATAACAAGTAGACTCGAAGGACAACAGTGACAGTCGAACGAGCACAACCCGAACTAGGTATCTTGTTTTGAGGACCGAAATGAGCTTCCATACATTATGGATCGAACGAGGCAAACCAGAGGGGGTCGAACGAGATGTATTGAGGAGGACTCGAACGAGTGTAATATTTTGTGGACCGAACGAGTGACAGACTATGGAACCGCACCTACGGTCCGACCCCCCTTAAAGGATCGAAACGGACTCGCGCTTATTCTTATGGACCGAACGATGTTTGAACCATATGAGAGAACCGAACGAAGTGGCCCCACTAAAAGGACTGAACGAGTTCTTATTAAACAAATGGACCGAACGAGTTTCAAACTTAGTGAACCGAACGAGTGTACACTCTTGAGGACCGAACGAGTGTTAAACCTTGTGGACCGAACGAGTTGGGCACCTTTGTGAGCCGAACCAGTTTAAAGCCGAACTAAACCAAACCGAGTCAACTCGGTATTTACCGAGTTGACCCGGTCAAACTCAACAATAATCAACATCAATATCAACAGCCTACACCCTCATCACAATTACAATTTCAACAAATCCGACTCGATCTACCTACCTCTTCGTCACAAATTATAATCCCACAACTCCATCTCCTACTCCACAAGACTCGAACACAAATCAAAAGAACAATAAACAATGATCTCAGAAATATTCAACCGATTAAAACAAATCTTTTAAAGATTTTTGTTAGGTTTGAACCTTTATCATCACAGATCTGAAAGAAGAATACTCTTCTCTTTGATATACGATACCCCTTATAACACTTGGGTTATTATCTCATCTTTGTTTCGATTTGAAAAGAAAGAAAACGTGTAATTAATAAAACCACACCTACCCGAGACCTTATGTAACAAGATCTTGAAGCCATTTAATTTATCTTCACTTCAAAATTGGTTGAGGTGACTGAGATGAGTTTTAAGTCTGAGGGTCGACTTGTTGACTGAGTTTAGATATGTGTTATCATTTGGAGGGATAAGGTAGGTGATATATCTGGTAGATCTTTTGTTTTGTGAGTGAAGATTCGTGTTAGAGTGAATGAGCATGAAAGGGTTTTGTGACTGCGTCAGGATGAGAAGGAGAAAGATGGGGGCGGATGTATAAATGATTAGGGTTAACTTATACCCTAATTAAAAGGAATGGGTATTATATATATCTGATTTCTTAGACCGGGTCCGGGCATGATTATTTAATTTTGGGCCTCATGGACAAATGATATGAATAATGGGCCACGAAAATTTGAAGTTAAAAATGTGATGGGATGTAGTTTTTTATTTAAATGGGCCGGTTTTATAAGTTGTTGATGGGCTGCATTTGTTTGTCTTTGATGGGCTGAGTTTATGATGGACCCGAGTACAACTCATTGAGTGTTAATTGTTTCGTATTGACACTAAAGTTGGCTAAATGATTCACTTGGGATGACTCTTTTGCCATATTTAGTTGTTAATAATTACATTTGTGCTTCATGATGACAATGTGACAAAGTGACGAGACCGGGATCAATTTGGATAAAGAATCATGAAACTTAAAGGCTAGATTTGGATTACAAATTTTTGTCTGCTTACGGAGTTAATCAACAGTATTCACTTATTTGAGATTTGAATGGCATTTTACGAAGGCGTGTATTTATTTTTTTTCTTATTTAAATCTTGAAGTCGGGTTGGTTAGATGCATGATTTCAATGATAACTTGCTCGAGCTTAATATAAGCTAAGACTTGGTTTTCTAGTTTCCCAGCAGATCAAGGGTGTATGGTTGAAGACCTGGTTAAACTATTACTTAAAGGAGTTACATTGTAGTACTCAGTGTCACACGCTTAGTCGTTGTGGATAATCGCAAGAGGTAATGAAAGTCTCATACTTTGGCCAAAGGTATTGAGTACTTAGAGATTTGCTTGGAGCACAAATTCTCTACACCATTCTTCCAACATTAGCGCAAGCTTAAGTCACAAGAACGGGAAATTTTCACTTTCAGTTTCAAGTTTGGATAATATCTGGATTACTTCAACATGGTTTAACTACACAAAGCCTATCAAGACGGTTGCTTAAATGATAGCCAGAGAGAGGTTATGAGTAGAGAGTTGATCAGCAATTGATTCTCACGGCTTAGATCTAAGCTAATTTATTCCTCACACAAGTACTCAAGTAAATGCGCGTCCAAGGTATTGCTGATTCCGACATGTCGAAACCAGCAAGGGGGAAGGAGAAGATTCACCCTTGAGCCTTTGCGAAGGAGAAGATTCACCCTTGAGCCTATGCCTTTCATGATTCTTGAAAGCTTGACATGGAGCATCTTTCTTGATTTTTTTTTAAAAGTTAGGCCATGCCGGGAAGACAAATGTCCTAACCGATGAAAAACAGCGCTTTAAACAATGGCTTTTTGGTCAATTCCTTCATATAAATGGGGGAAGTGAATACCTTGATGAACTTTTTGTAATGCATTATTTGACTTTCCAGAGTGGAAGCGGTGTGAGAAGAAATTATTTAAGCGGAGAAGAACGTTGCAGATCCAGATATATGCTTACCCCAAACATCAAATACTAAGCTATTCTTAAATGTGCAGTAACATTTGATGTGGATCTACCAGTTCCGTTTGCACTCTCATTATTCTAAGCTTGTTAGTAAGCATTGAAACTGCTCAAGGAGAGATTGCTAGTTTGGGAGAAGCTTTGAAAGCTTCTAAATAATGAATAATGGGCATGAATTAGGGAAGCTGATTCATTGCTAGTTTGGGTGGAAGCTTTTTACAGCTTCTAAATCAAGAATATTGTGGCATGAAATAGGGGGAAGCTGATATCATGCAATTTGGGGGAAGGTTATTAAAGCTACCTAAATCAAGAATATATGCACGAATTAAGGGGAAGCTAATTCAGAAGCTTCTCCTTAACCAGAAGTGTATGGGTTTTCTTAGTTCGTGCCTATTACAGTATTACTCTTACAAAGTACACAAGATGATTATGTTGGAGTGCATACTGAAGTCAAACACCACAGAAGACTGCCTCACATATGAAGCTTCATGGAATTTATCTTGTTCTTAATCATTATGTACTTGTTATGAAATTATTTAACAATATCTGTAAATCGGCCGTGAGGAAGATTGTTGGGAATTCAGCTTTTTACGTGACGACATACAGAATACCAATAGTTTATCATATTCACATACGCTGGGACAAGAAAAGCCAACTAGTTATAGTTAGAGGCGTATGGGCTATAAATACCCCTCTATGGCTTTCATAGAGGGGTTGAGTCATATGGTATTGTCAAGTCATTTGTAACATTCATTCATTTTCCATCTATTCATACATCCATTTTCCATCTCTCTACTTTCTCTCACTAAAATGGCTATCATGTGGTTTGACTCACCAAGACCACCGGATCATGGTTCGCGTAGACCTTCATTATACCTTTAGCTTGTTCGAGTTAAGGAGTAAGCAATCATGTGTGTCTATTCCATCGTTACGGATGTGTATGCGTGGTTTTGTCGCCTTTTCTGGAATATTGGTATCGGTTACTTTAGGATTATAAGAGTGTATCGATAGTGTATTAAATTCTAGAAATTGTTTTTGTGATGCATCCCGAGACCGCATAGTAAGTATCAGGATTTGCTTGATAAGGGGCATTAGGATTAACCCATGTTTTAAATTTGTAATTGTTATAATGGTCACACCGATCATGCAACTATCCCACACCCTTGCCATGCACTCATTTTTAGTGAAGGATACCCCTAGTACAACCCTTCGAGCCTATCCTTTTTCACGGTTCTCGTAATTTTCTAGTGGATTCTAGATTATTAATGAAGAGCATTGTCACCCTTAAACCAATCGTTACACCCAAATCGCCTTAGCCTACCTTGTATGTACTCATTTTTAGTACATTATTGTGTTAACCCAAGTTAATTATTGAGTACACGGTTGCTAAGTCCTTATCCTTGTAAATACTGTTTTGAGACGATTAGGATTCATGGTAGTATTTATTTCGTGAAAGAGTGATGAAGAAAAGTTAAGTCAATACCCTCCATATATTTGTTAGATGATCTCCATGTTATTTTGATCCACCTCAAATTGGGTCATTAGTTAGATTGTAAATATCGAGCATGTAAAAGCTCAAGTGTAGGGGTACGTGTTATAAACCCCAAGTTATGATGTATTATGTTATTAAAAAAATAGAAAAGAAAAAGAAAGAGATTGATGTAGAGTTGTGTAGAGTTTGTATATCTTCGTCCGAGTCTTGGCTTAGCAACCAAACCAGCGTGTATTCGTGTAAATAATTAGCTAACCCTTCCACTCCAAATTCACCCAAAGCCACCCAAATGTATCCCATCCGTTTCCGTTTCCATTATATGTTATCTTACACCTACACTCCACAACCCTTTAAAATACCTCTTAGATAGTAATAAATAATGCTTGCGCCCAGCGGTGGAGGTTTGATCCTTTATCAAGCCTATGGTAATTTATATGCTATGACAGGTAATGAGTGTTGATTTTCCATTTCCCCCTTTATGTTATAATTTATTATACACCCGAGAGAAAGAGAGAATCCCAAACACTTATGTGAGGTGTTAGTGTATGCTTTCCGTGCTTTTAATTACGAGGTCTAGAAGGTTGTGTTCTAAAATACTTTTAAAGAGTAGGTTAAATGACCTTTATATTGTTATTGTCTAGGTAGAAAAGCCCATTTGCATGAGGACAAGCAAATCCCAAGTGTAGACGTATTTGATGAGGTGTCATTTTATTCACTTTTTTAGGGTCGTTTAACCCCCTAAGTCGTGCATTTATGCCCAAAATAGGTACTTAATCGTTCCTTTTCAGGTATTTAGCATTTGAAAGGAATTTGGAAGAAATACACGTGACTTGGGCTCATTTGGAGAAGAAACAGACAAGACTACGGACCAACACCGAGACTCTTGAAGATTTGTGCTCACAGCGCCTGAGGCGGCGTCGCCAACTCTACATGACGCCATCACAACCCACTTAGTAACGGCGTCATAACATTTCATGACGGCGTCAGCATGCATCGAATCGCTCGCAGAGCTAGAATATTCTACTCACGACGGCGTCATGATTAAAACACGACGTCGTCACAGCGATTTATCTATATATAAAAATCCGTTTTTAGGGTTTTAAGTGTGTAACTTTAGAGTTAAAGAAAGGGACGAACCCTAGTTCATTTAGCAGCTGTTAGGGACGATTTTAGGGCCTCAAAACCCTATTCTACTTCCTTTAATTCATGTTTTAATCAAGTAAGACTATCTTAATCATTCAATATGTCTTGTTGTGTGATTCTTACAGTGCTTTAGCTTATCTTTAACATGTTTGGCTAAACCTCTATTGTGTTTATTTATGATTGTATTGAAACCTAGAATGTAGATCTTAGTGTGTTACTTTTTTCGTTGGAGAATATGCATGTTAGGTCTTAGAAAACCAGCTTTTGTCTATATCGCTGTTGATATGTCTAGAAAAACATGATTGTGTAGAAAGGATACCATCAGGTAACAGTCTTCATACTACCTTGCCCCTTAATATGGTTGATCCACTCTTAATATATTTCACATGCATTTAATATACTCTTGGGGGCCGGGTAATAGTCTTCATACTACCTTACTTTGTGTTTTGCCTCAACGGAGTATTAAATAGACGGCGGGTTCGTGTAATTCGTTCATGACTTAGGAAATAATTACATAGATCATCACAAGTGTGACAAAGCAACAACACTAGGAGAAGCAATCTAAGAGTAATATATGATTAAATGAACACGATCTTTTATTATATTGTTATCACCAGTAGCTTAGTTTATTATTTAGTTTAATAGCTAAAACCAAACCAAACCTCTCAAACATATGATTTACTGCTTTCTTATTAAATATAAAAATACAAAAATAATATTCTCTGATCCCCTAGACATCTGTTAGACTGTGATCAAGCCTTCCTAACTTATTTCCCTAGAGAACGATAACAACCCCCCGAGTCTTGCCTATACTACTACTACAACAGTTAGGTACTCTGCCTAGGGAGTTGTAAAACTTCTTGTAGAAGTCTTTTACGACAACCGAATCATATTCCTTACCTCTTGCCATTCTTTCTTCTTCACCTTTCTCTTCTCTTATCCTCTAATTCTAAACATCAAGGTGTTTTAATTTTCTCATTTTATCATCTATTGAAGAACACATCTCCGCAAGAGAGACACACAAGTACTTAATCCACACTTGTGTGTTAGTTGAGGGTCTTCTTTCTTATATCCTTTCTATTATAATTGAGTCTCCAGGTTAGGTTAGGACTTGGTTTAACAATCTATCATTCATTCAATTTGTTTATAAGGGAAGTCATGTATCTAAGTGATCAGGCCTAGATCATTAGGGATCTAGTTGGCGCTTGGTAAGCTTCCAAGGGGAAGTTCTTAGTGGTCCTAGTTGATCTAAGTGATCCTAGAGGTTAAGTCGAATCACGGGTTCTTAGGGTGGATTCTGAGGGCGGAATACCGTAGGGAGTAGCTCTTCTTAGTGAGCGTCGATCTTAGTGCATATCGAAGGAGCAAAATGTAATACGGTTTATAGTCCACCATAAGCGTGGATTCGCAACTGGGTGTATGGACTATCTAAACCTCACCAGTATATATCGTGGTATCACTCTTTCTTTCTCTCTCTCTATCTACATATTGCTCTTGTTGATAAGTAGATCACAACACCACTCGGTTCCTTTGAGACTTAAAATTTCATAAACTTCAAAGAAGTCAAAAAGACGGTATTCACCCCCCCCCCCCTCTATGGTTCTACAAAAACCTCTTGTGGGTCGGCCACAAGCAATAGAAGAGGGGGAGACACAATGTGATGTGATCTTGCTTAGGTTTCTTATTTTTGGATTAAGCTAAACATAAATAAGAAAAGGTGGATTAACAAGGCAAAAAGCCTAATTTGGCTTATCTTCTAAGGGTGGCCGGTTTCTAGAAGGCAAGGAGGGGGGATATTTAAATTTTAAAATTATACACTTGTAAGTATGCATATATAAGAAAGGTGATAAAGTATTGGGTAGATGTGCATGCATGCATGAAATGTAATGCAAGTTTGGAAGACTTGCGTAAAAGTTGTAAAACCGTATGCAAATGATTTGTAAATCATGCTCATGAGGATGATAATGTACTAGTTAAACGTAGACTAAACTTAGTCTAGAGACATAGTGCGTTTAAAGAAGTTTCTCGTTATACGTGGGATAACGTCACATTTTTAAGTTGAATCAAGCATTCACGTGTTTAAAGTAAAATGTTCAAGTTAATGAATAAAAGTTGACCTAAAAAATATCAGTTGTCACAATATCAAGCCATTTAGCGAATTGATCGGCAATGGCAGCCATCTTTTCTTTGATACGTCGTGGGTAACGTTTTGGAGGCATTGAATAAGTCAATGAAAGCACCATTGATAGAATATCGATTTGAGATGGTCACTCTCATAATACATAATTAAACAAACAACAAAACTAAAACTACTTTACTGAACTAACTTTTCATTCTTTTTCTTACTTTTAAGTGAGTTCAAAAATTACATATAAATATAAATAGGAAGAACACAAAATGTAATATGATAACTACTTAACCCACTAAGCTTAAGAAAAGGAATTGTGCATTTAAAATAGAGTACATGCATGTAACTTCTATAAAGGAATAACATGTTAAAAACTAGGTAAAACCAAGGAAGCTTGATCGCCTGTAATAATAGAATATTAAAGCAAACTGCAATATTGACTCGTCTTCCATGGAATAGGCTCGACTATGCGTATCAACCCGTATCTTAATGTTTTCGAAAAAAGGCTGGCAGGTTGTTACACGATATTCCAGTTAGATCGCATGCATATGAATTAGAAAACGCAATCATTCCTTGTAGCTAAAACACAAAAAACCTAATCTGCTTTTTTGTATCTTTACATTAGCAATGAAGTTTATATGCTTTAATTTTTTTTAATATATATTTAATCTAATACACATATTAGTAGCTCCGAACTTTATGAACTGAATCATTTAATACTAAATTTTTAAAGGTACATAATAGTAAATCGAACTTGGCAAAATAAATTTTTTACTACTCTATACTAAACTAACTCACTAATTAATTATTTTATGTTAGAAGTTTGTTTTATTAACATCTATTATACCATAATTAATTTATAGTTAAATTTGGCTAGTTAAATATATTTCTTCTTTTAAGTAATATATAATTAGATTTTTGGCTATTTATAATATTTTAATATCTTTATTTTATATAACAAAATGTTTGTTTTAAATGATCTTTAGGTGAATTAATAACTAAATATATAAGAGTTTTGTAATTTCAATTCCATATAAATGTATGAAAAGATAAATATTCAAATAACTATGATTTAAAAATTAATTATAACAAGGTTTTTAACCCGCGCTTCGCTGCGGAGCGCGAGGTTTTCCTTTCATTTAGCATGTATGGAAAAAGCCCGCGCTTTGCTGCATTGTGTGTAAATCGATACATTCAGTCAATTCCCTTTGTATTCACTATATACCAGAATGTCAATTTGATATAAAAATCAGTATCGAAACATACATGTACAATCAATGTAGTAATTTCTATTGAAAGAGAACTGACTTTGATACAATGTGAAACTAAATAAATTTCAAATAACAAATTTCAAATCTTGAAAGATACAATGTTAAACTAAAGAAATAAATATGTTAATAAAGCATCACTCAACTTTCCAAGAATAGCTGTCATGGAGAAAGAAAATGTGGTCTCGCTAAAAGATGAGTTCGTGGATGACGAACATATACCATAAGGCTACACATTACGGCCAATCCAACGCGCCTTTTCTGAGGCCAACTATGCGTGCCGGCTGTAAAAAGAACCATATATTTAGTTGGAAGATGGCTACCAATGAAGTGGAATAGAAAACAGAAACCGATGTAAAAGGAACACGTACTGTGCTTTCTTTGACAGGCGACATGTGTGTGAGCAATGGGTCCACCTTCGTGGTTTTCTTCGTCGTTTTTGTATAAGTTTGCAACGCCTGGACATTTCTATAAACAAAATAGCGGTACACTTCAGTGAACTTTCTTAACTATTATGATATATTAAAGCAAATTTGAATGTATAATGGTCCAAATTTGAATTTATAAACTCCATATTGAGCAATAATTGGTCCTAACTAATTCCCTAGCTATTGGAACTGACCATTAAAAAATACTCTGATTCAACCTAACATAAGTGTATGCATTAAAAATAGGCTAAAACCTCAGAAACCATGGTTACCCAAAAAAGAATAAAGACATACATTTTTTCGGGCGCAAGCAACTGTTTGCTCTCTCCAATCATCAGGTGTAACTTGCAAAGTCAAAGCACGGAGTGACTATTTACGTCTAAAAAAATAAGAAACATATCACCTGAGAAGCAAAAGTTTATGCGAAAGTTTATATACTTAATATCACTTGATAAGTAAAAGTTGCAAACGGATATATTCTGTTTAAGCAGCGAAACAAACATATCACTTAGAAGGGTGGCTCGCTAGGCATTTTTCTGCTTTTGTATTTACTCGCCCGACTCGCATGACAGCATTTGACTTGACACATTAGGTAAAATTAGCGTTTCGGCTATTTCATTTTGCAGAAAAAGACAGAAATAAAAGTTCATGGCAATTTCCATAACTACTATTCAAGTTAAAGGGTGTTTGGCGTTGCAAAACATACTGAAACACAGAAAATCAGATTTCACTACGGATACAGGGTCGCAAGTCGCTCACCTGCTTATCTACTTGTACTTTCAACAGAATTAGTACCCCCATCATATTTTTCCCTTATTTTTGCAACTGCAACGTTCGCCTGTTTCAGAACCAACTTATGCAACGCCAAATCCCTAACAAAATTAAAACAAAAAAGTCGAAACTTGATAAAAAAAACTAACCTTTTTGCAAGAAATATCATTAAAAGATCAACCTACATGTCTCAAAAAGCAAAAGCAGTTTGGATGTTAAATAAACACTTCAAACTGCTTTAAAATAAGCAATCCCAAACATCCGCATAATAAGCATTTACCTGTAATTTGTCTCTATTAAAAACATAAATGAGCAGACATCAGTGAAGAAAAAAACATCATTAAAAGTACTTGTCGGGTGATTTTATTTCACATTAGATGAAAGCACGCAACATAAAGTAGTAATACGAATCGTGCATTTAAATAAGGAACTAAGGGGGCGTTTGGATCAGCTTATTTTGTAGGCTGGCGGGCTTATTTGAATTTTAAAAACCACATAGGTCCTTTTTTAGCCTATGAATTTATTAGGCCGACGCGTTGAGCTTATGGACTTAAATAAGCCATAAGCTCGTAAGCCAGAAAAATGTGCCTATGAGCTTTTTTAAATTCAAATAGGTCCATAAGGCCTGAAAATAAGCTGATCCAAACACCGGCGAGAAAAGAATCTAATAAGCACGATATATACAAAATACTTCGATTGAGCAGAGTAAGTCTTTTTTATATAAGGCCAAACCAAGAGTCTTAAAACTTGTTTCTAAAGGCAATACAAAAAATACAGCTACTTATCCAGGTGCGTATTGTATTTGTACCTGCCATATTAACTATCTGTAGCCTTCAGCTTCCGAGGTCTCTTATTAGAATGAGCTGGTGAAGACGATGCTTCTCTTCCAGGCCCCTTTAAATAAAAGATATACCCTTATAAATGTGGTATGTTGAGCAGGAATAAGAAATATAGGTAAACTGAGATGGAGATATTTCTTTCTATTATGGATAGACGTCATAATCATGTTTCATTAAACAAACTATGTAAAAGAAACCCATATTTTGTTTTACAGAATCAAACACACAAAACGCCATATTAAAAATCTCTTATTAATATGCACATCAGCACATATCATATGTAAACATTTTTTTATTCAAGAATTCGGTTGTAATAGACATAACGAATGACTGAAGAGAAGTTACGTGTAATATAGAAGTAAATAGTGATTAAAGTATTTTTTGTATCATACTGTTTTGGAGGTTTCAAGAGGATAACAACTCAAATGTAAAGCAAATTTTGTTCTTCCAGCATGGTTTTAAGTCGTATACAGAAAGCAGGACACAAATTAGTGAATGTACTTCCCCAAATGAACAAATTGACTTAATCCAAAATTAACAACATTAAGGAATGTTGTATTCCTTTCAAATGGGCATTTATATAGCCAAGAATGCCGTTTAAACGTTTTTTATTTTTCATGCCCATTCCCGTTAAAAGGAAGTGGACTACATTTTCAAAGATAGGTAATTTGCTGCATCTCTGGACCCGTGAGGACGAATTACCCCGACATCTATTTATATACGTAATTAGTTTAGTGCAGGCGGACTCCACGAATATGAGTAGCAACATTTATATTTTAAGTTTCGACCAAATAGACAAACAAAAATCATATAACATAATGGTGCCTCTTTAGTCATTTATGGTCTGCCATATGCCTTTGACATATCCAACCCATCATTTCAAAGCACGTCTCTATTCTATAGTAACACCATCGCACATTCGCGAGATTAGGCATTATCCATTGAATAGTTCCTGAAATCAAAAGAATCAAGATCACGTTACTCGTTAAATTGAGAATGTGTAGAAACTTCTGCATATGATTTTTGGTCAAGATAAATCTACCTGGGACTCCCCTAATGCCTCAAAAAACAATGGTTCATAACGGAAGCTCCTTCGACTTTAAACCCACAATGTGACCAACACGTTATTTGGTAATGACTTTAGAGTTATCACATGAGCTACTAATCACTAAATTAAATAGTCAACTCTTTATAAGAAATCATTTTTCGATACGTCTAACAAAAGTTTACACAGCCCAAAAAGTTACCCATTGTGACTAAGTTAGAAAGTTATATTTAAAAAAACCCTCATCTCCTATTTGTAGCAAGTTGGAAAGTGACATTTCTAAAGACCCCGGTAAATCAAAAAGGAAGCCAAGATGGTATGCCTTGCCATCATCAAGCTGTTCTCGAAAACTTTAGACAATCTTTGAAAGGCAGAACACTTCAAAAATTGATAAAAAGGGATCTGAACCCGGCATGGTAATGTGTGCAGAATAAGCCCAGCATGATCCAAAATGATCCAGTAAATAATTAGGCTCAGATGTGTAAATCGGGTTATGGGGGTCGGGTTACAGAATGTTCTGGATTCCACCATGGCTGAAAACGAAACCTGGTTGCATAGTAACAATTTATACTACTTCATCCGGTCATTGCCACGCCAAGTTACGGTCGGACCTTAAACGACCCATTTCATTCCTCCCAGATTACAACAATCATCACAACCCATTTGGAAAGGTTCTTCGATATAAAAAGGGTGAACATGAAATCATTGACTGATTGATACGATTTAAATTATATAAGTCCTTAAAAAAGCTCATCCATTCACCCCCAAAAATAGCTTTTCCAAAGTAACCATTTAACTTATCTAAACTACCTTAAAGTAACTATTTTCTAGTAAGCAATAATCTATCTTCGATGTTTATGAAAGAAAGAAGCAGGGGACATGCAACACCAATTCAACACCATGAATAATTAAAAAAAATTATGATGCATAGATATATGGAACAACATACTTCTAACTTGAACTCCAGATAATCACAATTTTGAGTCCCTGTTTAATTTGCAATCTGTTGTAGGCAAGTTTTGAGTTAAGTAAAAAAAATTAGTAAGCCCCAAACAATAAAAAGACCTAACTTTTACTAAATTGTTAAGAAAAAAAATCTAATTTTAAAAATTAGATTCAAGATACTTACAAAAGTTTCTACTATGTTTTGCAATGATCACTGCTATCTATAAGTATTGTGCAGTTTTTGTTGTGTTAGTATAGTAGGTTTGATGAGATGGATAAAATGAATGAAGATGGATTTGGTGAGGGAGATGACTCAAGGGGCAAGTGTACGTCGGTTGAAGAGAGTCACTGTAAGAGATATGAAAGAATGAAAAAGAGATAGTGGAGAGTAGAAACGGAGCGGTATATGAAAAAGACGGGTCGGGTCGGGCTATAATTAAATGCTCATCAATATACCTCGGGACAACAATCTTACTCTTTAATATAGTAGTATAATATGAATATATACTAGGTGGCGTGGTAAACTCATTTTTTTATAAGTTATTATTTTAGTAATAGATTTATTTTTTATTTTTAAAATGAAAGTGATTTATGAAAAAATTCATTTAATTAGCTTAAATTTAACTGTAAAAGTTTGATGTTGGGTTAGGATATGTTAAGATTAGATAATGCTTTGTAATCTATATAAGTAATACTAATTGAAACATAATAACATAACCTTAGATCGGGCTTGGGCCATATTTATCATCTAATACTCTGCTGCAATTCGAGCGGCGAAATCACGAAAGCTCGTATTGGATGAGAAACCTAAGAAACATTAAAGCAAAGCTAAACTAAGAAACAAAAACATTATAGCAATAAAACAATGATTTATTGATGAAGAAATATGACAGTAAGTGAAAGTAATTCTTCAAGCAGCAGCATAAGCAAATATAAGCAGTAGCAAAAGCAAATAACAAATCTGTTGATGAATACATCCGTCAGGAAGTGGAGATTAATCTTCATCATGCAGCAACAGTAACAACGAAAGAAAAGAAACAAAAGCAAATCATATACTTTTTATAAGGGATAAAGGGTGGCGAGTAGCGTTTGACGGGATGGCTTAGAGGAGGCGACTTAATGTAGCCATCTAAGTTTAAGGATGAGACCCACTCTGATATCATGTATACCCCGTGGGTTTCTATGTTTCATTGATCATTACTTATATAGATTACAATGCATTATCTAATTCCAATGGACCCTGATTTCACATCGGGCTTGAGCCATATCTATCATCTAATAGTATATTACAATAAACTTTACTAAACTGCTTTTTTAACATATATAAAAAAATAAATCATCGGTTAATTTAGAATAAGGTAGTAAAAGATTTATTTTGTCAAGTGAAATATTACTCTACAACTTATTAGTTTATATTAGGGCATTCATTATGTTAAACTTTTATAAAGGTTTATAGTTTTATTATAGCATTACTTTACAAACTTTTTTATTTTATGAACTTATCTTCACTATGTATAAATCTCATAAAGCTTTATAAACATCTATCTATCTATCTATTATATTAAAAGATACAGCCCCTAAATTTATTGGGGCAATATCCATTAAATGTTCGGCTGAAGATTTTCAAGAAAAGGATACCAACAATCACGGGAGTTACAGCCTTCCTGCAATTATAACCCCATAACCCTCGAGAATGTCAACGATCATTGGGTTAAGATAAAGAAGATCAATCTCAGATTTGCCACTTCTTGCACTTATAATTAAACACACACATATCGATTTCCAGTTGTGTGTGGGTTTTGAGGTAAGACTTCTTCCTATAAACTTTGTGTGGCTTTTAATGTTTTTGATTTTAATTTCTTTTTGATTTTAAAAATAAGGTTTATGTGAGAATTAGGGGTTTTGTTAGTTTTATTCACAAGCCTTTTTGGTTAATGTTCTTTTTTCATTCCTTTTATCATAAGATACTAAACATGTTGCTGAATATGCATGTGATGTGGAAATTACAGACTATGTTACAGTCATTTGTCATGTTACAAGCTTTATCTTACACACACAATACTAATAATCTGTTCCAAATAATGCAGTTGTGAACCACTTCCAAATGGGCGTTTTTTCCTAGAGGTATGATTGACATTACATATAATTAGAAATATTTGATTATCTATAAAAATAATGTATGCAATTAATATATATCATCAGTGCATTTTCTCATTTTCTAAAGATTGAAAGTTGACGAAGATGTCGCATACTTCGAAACTGGGATCAAGCTGAGTCAGCCTTACCATTATTTTTTGTTGATATTTTTTCATGCTCTGATTCACATTTTCTTGGTTAAATTCATTTTTAAGTTGGCCACATGATCTTTTGATTTATAAAGGTGTTGTGTTGCTGCGATTGAATGGATACAGGATTTGTTTCTAACACGTGATCTTTTGATTTATAAAGGTACCCTATTGCTGAGACTGAATGGATACAGGATTTGTTTCTAACAGAGGGAACTAAATGTGGGACGAGCAATGAATAAAACTACTTGAATAAAGCAAAGTAAGTCCACTGTTCTCTATAAACGTCATCTCTACTACTAGGTTAGATGCAAACTGTTTTTCATCACCATTTCTAGCTTGGGAAAGCCACAAATACCATATCACCCCTTCTCTGTGCTTACAATTGTGAAATTGTTTATATAAGGGCAATGTTCTTTATTATTTTTGCGATAAGTAGTGGGTTCATAGTTTTTAGTCTATATTTTTCATCACACCTAACAAGTGTTGTATACAATCGGGATCATTCGTTTAATTAAGGGCGTCTATTGGAACTGAAAGGGTCGAAGAGCTTGTTGTCAAGCAATCTACACAGTTGATTCCCACGACACTTTTCATACCAAAAGATTTGGTAAGATTTTTTATTCCTCATTATAATTTAAAAACCCTCATACAACTAAAGTATAAGAATTTGAGGTGTGATTAAGTTTGTGGATTAGTAGAGTATATTTTTTATATTGCAGAATACCAAAAGGAACGTTTGGGCTTAGACGATTATATTCCGCCATACGTCAATCCAGTGGTCGTATCATACTCAACGGTGTAAATTATGCTTCAGCGATAACAATTCGTACACTTTATGTGCTTTATCAGTAAAAGTAACTTTTGGTATTTCTAAAATCGTTTATAATCGTTAATACATTAACATATTTTAGTGAACCATAAAAGAAATTGAGTTGTTGCTCTGACCTCCAATGCAATTACATTCATGTCTAAGTGTTCTATTAGCAAAGTTGCGCCTGGACTTTGTATGTTTTGAAGGCAACCTTGGTATCAAACGTTTGATTACGAAGTGTATATTGATTTTAGCTACCAGATGTGCTTTCTACTGTAGGCGCATTTCATCAAATTAAGAAGATGAAACTATTGGTTTTAGGAGCACATCAATGATTTACCTAGAATTAGTTGATTTAGTAACATGAGAGTGTTTCATTGTTTGGATGCAGCTTTGGGACATTTTATTCTACTTTTGCATGGTGCATAAGTTGTACTGAACAATATTGGCTCTTTCGGTGTATTTACTTCCAGTTTCATGGGAAACTCATAACCTCTGTTCATGGCTATGATACCCTAGAGGCAAAAAATCTATATCAATCAAGTACAATATGCCATTCTTTTACAACTACATCTCTTTTAAAACCCTTAGAAGCATAAAATACAGCCGATTGCTCTAATTTGGCTTTTAGATTCCTCAACTTTAGCTCCCATAGTAATCAGGATGATATTGAGTATAATTCTCAATAATGGGTACCTATGAGAACTGCTCTAAGTTGAGTATACTTCTTTGCTAATTAAATAGTGCAATACACAGAGAATAATGATGCTGGAAAAAAATGGGTGACCTGCTCCTATGGTAATCAAAACAATTATGAGTATCATTTCATAATTTAACTCCCATGTTAGTCTGCTGGATTTCCGTTATCTGTTTCTTTAAGATAATTTTTTTTCATGAATTTGGAGAAGGAATGTATTGCATCAAATCAATTAGCTTATGTTTCTTATCTGTTTGTTAAGAATATCAACTTTTGGGTACATATTAATTTAAAAATCAACAAATGTGCAGTATGTGAGACTTGGTGTTGCGCCTATACCTGGAGCAGCTCCCCAAGCAACTGGAGGATCCTTAGGCCAAGTTTGACCACCTGAAACTATGCCACCTTTTGTTGTTCGTGGTCCAGGTGATTGGCGGCCAGGAGCCATGCAGAAGAATTTTTATTCAGGTCAAGGAATTCCCGGTTAGGGAACCGGAGCTCCACGAGGACAGGACTTCATCCTTCCTTCACACAAGTAAATATAATATCAAAATTCCATTCTTATTTTCTTTATATTGGCTTTTAGATTGTGTTGTTCTTTAATTTGTTTTTTGCCACAAAGTTTGTTTGGTTAACAGATATTCTTACACTTAAGTTTCTATCTTTCTTTTGTGCTTTTGATACCATTATCCTTAAGACATTATTGTGGACTGATTACAGAAAACTAACTTTATATTATAAAACAATGAATCAATATCAAATCTAGATCTACTGTGTTTTGTACGTTCCAGTTTGCTTGCTGCTATGTGTCTCATACCTGCAACCGTTAACATTTCCTTAAGCAAATGCCTTACTGTATCTCCTAGCGCTTTTTTGTGTGTTTTATCTTTTATAACAGTAACATATTGCTTGGCATTCAGGCACCAACTTTTTTAAATAATGATGTTGTAGAGCACTAGGTATTGATATGTCAGATATTTGATATCCATAATATATCTCAACGTCGGGGATCAGCTAGAGCCTAATATGCTCCCTTCATAATTCAGTATCTCAATCTAATACTCACAAAAATCGAAGCCAGTGAACAATTTGATGCAACCTGTGTGCAACGCACGCGACTGCAACAAGTAACAAACCAAACCAACGTACACAACTACTACATACAACCCGTGTGCATCGCACGGGTCCACATGCCTCGTTCTTATAAAAGATTGAGTCCTTTAATTTAATGTGGAGGTATTCATGACTTTAATTTTAAAGAGATGAAAGTGCAAGGGTTGTCGGAATTGATCATGAAATGAGATGGAAGGTACTCATAAATTTTCGATTGAAAAAGTTTAAGAGATGCAAGACGAAGTTGAAAAGTAAAGTTGCAACAATAAGTTTAGCATAATAATGACCTAGTAAGTTTCATCTAGAAAAACACTATAAAAAGGACAAAAGTAAGAAGGGAACAAATGAAAGAGTTGGCGTGTTTGCAAGAGACAAAGCCTCACAACTGAAAGCATGATTTATGCACCATTTTCTACTTAGAAGTTTTGGACACCAGATTTGATAATTCCAACATGATCAGTCAGAGAAAGTAGTGCAAGATGCGCTTGAGCGAATGATGGTGGGGCGGACAAACATGGTAGTGGCCCATCGCTTGAGTACCATACAAGATTGTGATATTATCATGGTTATGGAGAAGGAGAAGGTGATCGAGAAAGGGAATCACATGTCATTACTAGCAAAAGGGCCAACTGGAGCTTACTACACATTAGTTAGTCTTAAGAAGCCTAATTCGACTAACCACTGATGGATAAATGGACTAGAGGTTGGGGGCTTGCTTGGTGTTAAAAGTTGGAAGATTGTATGAGATGAAGTATAACAAATTTTGTTGCTCCCGATCTTGATGTGTTATGCGACATCTACTAGGAATGTCTGTTGAAAAAAAATCAATAATGTTAGCATGAAAAAGATTATCAGATAGATTTTATATTTGTAACCAATAATATCAATGTTAATAGATGACATGATGTAATATTGTTTTGTTAGTTTGTTATGTTTGCATCTATGAATGTTTTATTGAGCTTTTGATTTGGATATAAATGTTTGTTTGATGGCTTGAGGGACCTAAGAAATAACTTGAACATGATTCGTGAAAGAATAATTTCAAATCATGCATTCTACAAATGTGTTTTAAGGTATCTTTAGTAATTCATGTATTGTTTTTCAGTTTTTCTTCAATAGCTAATAATCTATGTATGAAAATGTTAGGGCTCTGTTTCAGGATATATTTTTATTGTTAGCTTCTTCCTTTTTATTGATATTGAATAACAGAAATATTGTAGTCAGACTCTTATTAGGAAGATTGACTACTAAAATTATAAGCTTTGACAATAAAATAATTGATAGTTGTGTGGATTAAACAATGAGGTCGTCTGTTGAACATGCATTATGCATACATGTATTCGTCTAACGATTCTCTATGATGAGAAAAGACAGGATACATGATATATCATTGGTAATTTCGGTGGTGGTATTGTTATGAATGTTGATATGAGTATAAACATTTTGTACCTTAATAGATGCTTAACACAACTAAAAACTACAATGATTGAGTCTCACATAACTCAAATGGTGACAAAATGGTGTTTATACTAAAAGGTTAACTTATGATGCAAATTATTTTATAATTATGTAGACAAATATTATGTAGCCCGTTTCAAAATATGCACCATCAAACTTAAAAATCAACATTTCACATAATCATTAAGCAAAACAATTAGACACAATCAGTGTGCAACGCACAGGTCTGCATGCCTCGGTGTAATTTGTTTTAATTTTGAATTTGATCATTGAGATACTTTTAATTGTATAAATGGCAATCATTGAATGTTATTAACTAAATTAAATTGCATATTTAAATTATACGAGACATAAATGGCTAATGGCTAAATTATATATAAATGACAATCATTGAATGTTATTGAAATATTCAACAAATTGTTGAAAACTGAAAATTCATTATAGAAAACTTACTACAGTCTATATCTATCTATATATTCCAATATACAGAAGTTTAAAAAGACCATGAATACCCCTCTAAAAAAGAATGTTGAATTCTAAGAGTGTCTATTTTGGTAAATTTACAATAAAAAATTTTAAATTTAAATGTATTTAAGGTAAATAAAGAAAGAGAGTCAAAACTTATGGGAGAACTGCATAATAATCGGGCTATCTTTGTTAAAAAAAAGAATCTGACGATCCCACCACATTTTTCACCCGCACCTCCAACCTCAACCCTAACCCAATATGCTTCACCCTGTTTTCAGTATTCTTCTACACAGTTAGCTTCAAGTAACTACTTTCAATGTCATAACAATCTTTAATATGTGTTATTAGGCATGATCTCGATTTTATCAATTTCAATTATTTTTACATGCTCTTTGGATTCGTTTATTTTAATTGTTTATCATATCCGTTTCAGCAACCCGTCATTGCCATCCTTCCAGATCTCCGTAAGCTTCTAATTCTCTATTAAAGGTTAGTCGAATAGAATTACATGTTTTGTTTTTTTGAAGCCCGATGAATTTTTTTTAACCATTTGATTATAGTGCATTCTTTTTTATTTGCAAATAAATTTTGAGTTGGATTTGTAACGAATTGATTATTGTTTTTTCATGCACAATATGTGTTCGATGA
Source organism: Tanacetum coccineum (assembly GCA_026074375.1). NCBI lineage: Eukaryota > Viridiplantae > Streptophyta > Magnoliopsida > Asterales > Asteraceae > Tanacetum > Tanacetum coccineum. Next base: position 41,820 of record BQNB010043323.1, read on the forward strand.
TATGTGTTAGAGGTTAAATTCATTATCAATGAAGAAGTCATTATCCGTTAACAAGTCTAAACTTATAGAGGAAGATGCATAATATTCGGGCCATCTTTGTTAAAAAATCCAGTCAAAGATATAATCAAGGAAATCAAATACAAAACAAATATTCAAAATAATTTAAACTTCAAGCTTGCCATGGAAGTTTTATATCTTTTTTATACTCATGATTTCAATTGCATTTTTCTTCTTAACGTATTCAGTTCAATTTCCATTACATCTTTAAAATTACTTTATATGCTTCAGTTGTTCATAAATTTAATTTTTGCTTTTGTATCGCTGGCATTTTATGAAATACGGAAAATTGGATTGAACACAAGCTATCAACGATAAGGTAATTGTTTCAGTTGATTTTTATATCATAAATCATCTTCAATTTTTAGTTTATGATTTAAATGGTATCCCTGCGAATCTAAGGTCTTATCGAGGTAGTGTTTTCGAATACGTAGTAGCATCCGATTAAGTAAGTTTTTAGGGAAAATTTCATAAAATAGCATCCTACTTCAAGATGGTATGATCTATAGCTACACTACTTTTAGTTCTTATAGATGTGTGTTATTGTCTAACATTTTATTGATGTGTGTTATTGTGTAACATTTTGTCACATTCATGTGTAGCTATTAAAAGTGACAAAAAGACCTGTTTTGACCATTCATGAAACTACAGTTACACTACTTTTAATTCTTATAGCTATTAAAAGTGATAATAGACCTGTTTTGACCAGTTACCCAGCTGCCCATACCACCCATTTTGTCACATCTATTCATACGTTTCATTGCAAGTTTTTGAAGCTAATAGAAGTGGCACAAAGGAAATTATGCCAAGGTAATTCATTTGTTATAATTTCCTTTTTACAGATTTAGGATGGATTAAAACTTATTTTTCTTAATGTACTCTGCTATTTGTTAATTGTGCCAAATAAGGTATATTCACAATGTTGTCTATAAGAGTTTGTGGTGCAAATAAGGTATGTTCACAATGTTGGTTATTGGTTTCTTTGATGTAAAATTCTTATAGCAATACAGTTTTATAACCCATTATAGTTGATGGTTTTTTTGCAGACAAGTGCCGAAAAATCTTAAAATGTAGAATTTGCAGCAGTAAGCTATGGGTAGCAGAAAATTGAGTCATGTCTATGTAGCAAGATAAAGAGGGTAAGTAAATTGGATACAACTTGAGTTCTAAACATAGGTGTATCTTCTCCCGAATTGCTTATTGGCGTAAAAGAAAAGGGTCTAAAGTTAGAACATGCACACTACATATATTTGAAGTTTCATTTTTTATCTAATCTTAATTCTATTGTGGCCAGATGCACAAAATGCAAGGGTGAGAATGGGTTTGGTTTCGGGTTTCAAACACCACTTAAATGAAGGTGTTGAATAAAACTTCTCAAGCTTTATCGTTTCATTTCTAATGTTTTGTCATCCTCCTCCTCCTCTTTACCCCCGCCAGTACCACCATGTCGACCACTACCTCCGATCTTAAAAACTAAATCATGCTATGTGGACACCGGGTAAGTTTTCAAAAACTAATCATTATATAGAATCTGTTTATCTTTTAGTCACGAAAAATAAAATGTGGTGGTAATATTTTTATCCGTGTTATATTATGCATGGGTCCATAGTGTGAGTTAAGGATCTAACGTGTTTGATATATATATGTACGTTGTTTGTTTGAAAAAAAAACGAGGCATCCAAGGTAGCGGTGACCTTGCTGCTAATCACAGAGCGAGTATACTAATTCGCGTTCCTTTGGTGATTGTTGTGCTTTGTGTCTTGGTGCTAGAATTGATAAAAATAATTTTTGTTGTGCTTTTTATGGCTCTTCCGTATGTGTCAAGTGAATAAGTAAAATCCTGTATATGAATCCATTAAATTTAGATTCCACTTGAGAATACATGTCATACGTTGGCTTTTAAGGTCTGTTGGCACTTAGGCTGGATGGAGTGGTGGTGAGAAACCCACCGGACACGTCAGCGTCACATCAACTTTCTCTCTCCAAATAAAACTCACCTTGCAACTCACCTTTTAACCGTAATAAAAACTCACCTTACCACTAAAACTCACATTTCATTAAAATATCCACTTTATATAAAATATACCCCACTAAATACCCACATACACTCACAACCAATTAATATATACTTAATAAAAAAATGGGCCCACAAAATAAAACTCACCGTGAGGTGAGTTTCTCACCGAAGAGTGCACAAAATTTGCCAAAGTCACCTTGCTAGTGGGTAACTCACCTAGGTGAGCTTTTGGCAGGGATGGCACTCACTCGTGAGTTCCAAACTTACCTAGGAGAGTTTTGCCAAACTCACCTCCACTCCGTCTAGCCTTATTGAAGCATTTATCTGAATGTCAACTTATTTTAAATGAATGATGATATGATATACCAATTCAAAAATGGTTTTCAAACAATACAAACGAGAAAATGAGACTCTTTAATGAGGACATGGAATAGAATTGTCTATCATGATTTATAGAAAGACATGGTCCAACTATCATTAAATGATTATGTCAGTAAGGGATTTTTGAATACGAAGAATGACATGTTTATAATATTACTAAAATACCAAAATAGTCTCTAATCTGACACTTTTGAACTTATGTAGTATTTTGAATTTGGGATTTTTTTTCTATAAGCTTTTGTGTAACTATGTGACCAGTCATTGCAAGGTTTTGTCGTTCATGTTTTTTGTTAGTATTGTTTATTGCATTGTCGGTTCAGTTGATAAAAAAAATTTATATGTGTTATCCTTATAATATTAGAAGAGTTTTCATGAAGATGTCATGAATAAACCAATTATATGGTGATATTAAGTGTAAGTGTATAACCATATTTTTATTCATAAAATTAAAAATGTTTTAGATTTTTTGTGTTGCCAATGTTTTCTTTGTGTGTAACAAAAAAAAGGTACGGTGGTCATGCCACCAAAATTGGTGATGAAGGTGGTTTTGCCCCTAACGTCCAGGTAAGTTGTATTTTATCACAACACCGACACAAATTAGTTATTTGGTGGTTATGGTGTTTTGTTTGATTAAGTTATGTATTTTACGTGATATACTGGAACCCAAGTGGCTTTAGCTGAACCCCTACTTAGAAGTACCGGCAACTAAAAAATTAGTCTTGAAAGTGAAAAAGTGTTATTGCTATGTAAGTAGTTAACATCTACCCCTGGACAACTCAAATCAGGGCTCGCTCCAACCGATAAAGAGCTACAGATGTTATTTCAACCAATGTTTGATGAATACTTTGAAAAATCTCGAGTCAGTGAACCAGTACCTTCTGCTACTATGAAATTAATGCTCAAGTTGTCCCACCAGGTACTTCTTTGTCTACAACCATTGCTCAAAATGCACCGTCAACAAGTGCTTCATCGTCAACATACGATATTCATCTTCTAGTCCAACATCAAGAAATTGCAGAAGAACCCATTCAAGAAGACACCCCAATCATTCACGATGTTCTTCATCCCTCACATAACCTTGTTACTGGAAATCCAGGTTCGGCACAATCATCATCTGGGAATGTTAATGCAGCGGAACCCAACAAAGTTAACTACCCTCCAGATCATATCAGAAGATGGACCAAAGATCATCCTCTGGATAACTGATCGTCTCCAAACCACACCTTAAAATACATATAATATATAATAAAATATAAAATATATATAGTAAGTGTAATCTGAAACAAAACAATGATACCGA
>BQNB010043324.1:3042-45574 GCA_026074375.1 Tanacetum coccineum
TTAACGATTGTTAGAAAAAAAACTTGAAATAAGGACTAGCTATGTAATTAATTAAAACTAAAAAAATAAAAAGTTGAAAAATAAGAAGACTTAAAAAAGAAAGTGTGAAAATAAAGGTTAAAATTGAAAAAATTCTTAAGATAAGGACTAATAGTAAAGATATTATTTGACTAAGGTTAAAATTGAAATGTTTGAAAGATAAAGGGCTAATAGTAAAAGTGTGAATTAACTAAAGGTTAAAAATGAAAAATTGAAAAATTGAAATATATTAAAAAAATTTCTTCTTCTTCGTATGAAACTAGAAAACAATAACTATTGTGTTTCCTTGCTCGCGGAATGCTACGGTGATCGTCGGTAGAAAATAAATATACCACGTTGATCGAAACGATGTCACCATCACAATGGTATAATTCGTAAGACCCGTCGTTGAACGACACTCGAAACCGAAAAACCAAAAATTACTTAAAACGAGTATAGTTCACTTCTTTAAAATTGCTAGTTCGGTTGCAATGAAACTGGACTAGATCCGTGCTTCTAAAGAATGAACTAGATCGGTGCTTCTAATCTTTCAACTAGTTCGGTTCCTTCTCAAATTAACTCGTTCGGTTCCTTATAGAAAATGACTAGATCGGTTACTTGTGAAGAAACTAGATCGGTTCTTTAAGATTTTAACTAGTTCGGTGATACTAGATCGGTTGCTCACAGTTGAACTCGTTCGGTTGATGCAGAAATGAAACTCGTTCGGTTTGTACAAGAATTTCACTCGTTCGGTTTCGTAACAAATAAACTAGTTCGGTTGAAGCTATATTTGAACTCGTTCGGTTCTTAGATGTGATACTCGTTTGGCGGTTCTTGATATGAGACTCGTTCGGTTGCTTATGAAAGAAACTAGTTCGGCTCAACTCAAAAGAAAAAGAACAATAAAAATATTATTAGTTTGCTTATGAAAGAAAAATTTTATAAGCCCATTACTGTTGTGATGATAGAAAACTTGTAACAAAAAACTTTGAGAACAAAAAAAAACTTTGAGAACAACAAAAAAAATAAAAAATATGACGAATGAAAAATAAGCCGAACGAAAAATAAGCCGAACCAATAAGCTCAAAAATAAGCCACCACAACAAAACACTAAAGCCACCAAGATAGAACCATGGCTCTTGATACCAATTGAAGGATTCACGAAAACTATGATCCGGTGGTCTTGGTGAGTCAAACCACATGATAGCCATTTTAGTGAGAGAAAGTAGTGAGATGGAAGATGGACTTTTAATTTGATGGAAAATGGATGAAGAATACAAATGACTCAACAATGCCAAATGACTCGACCTCTCTATGGAAGCCATAGAGGGGTATTTATAGCCCATACGCCTCTAAACTATACATAGTTGTCTATTCTAGTCCTCGCGTATGTGACTATGATAAACTATGGTAATTCGGTAATGTCGTCACGTAAAAGTGAATTCCCAACACCAGGGGTATATATTGCCATTTTTGAAAACTTGAAAATATAAAATATAATATTTTTATATAAATTATAAAAATATATATTAATATTATAAAACTCGATTTTTTTAAAACCCGACAAATTAATCGTTATTAATCATCAATCGACGCTTTATAAAACAATTACGTTATATATTTAACGTAATTTATCATCGACTGACTTTTGTAGAAACTTAAAATCTTATCGTATCACGTTAATAGGGAGCTTCATGTAAGGAGTTTCATTTGGGTATACGTTTTGACGAGTTAGCTGGATTTATGATTTAAAGTGTCTTGGCTCCTCAAACGTTTACTACATGACCTCTGAATTATGATGGCCCGAACGGTGATACAATGTTTTCATAAAATTAATGAATCAAATATGTATGTTAAACTTTTTAAAGGTTTGAAACATAAACCATCACACTAAGAGTTGACATATTACCCCAGGGTGTGTGACGAAGCCGTTACTTTCACTTGATATACTTTTGCCATCAATCAGATTTCCCCTGTTAAGGTGAGTTTATAGCCTCACATTTCAATCTTTTGAATGTTTTATAAACCCACGAGGGGGATACATGCTCAATTTTTTTTAATATACACAAGTACTTAAAACCAATATTGTGAGTTCATAGCCTCGCATTTTAAATCTTCTAATTTTTCATAAACCCGCGAGGGGGATACATGCTATAAACCATGAATACGAGTATTTTTTAACTGTATGTTATCTTGATATATTATTGCCTAAGTCTTTACTTTTGCCATTAAGACCCCACTATCATGAATCGTTAATTACTTTTCGGAGTAAGCGCGAATGCTGTGAATTGATCTATTTGGGAATGAGCTTCCCCTTTGGTGTACCTATACTTTCTGGTAACCAAACGCACTTCATTTGAAACACTATACGGGTGTTTGGCAAAGTACGAGTCCATACTTACTACATGTAGAATTTTTATCCATATTCTTACCCGGGCATAGTATGTTTCTTGTTTATCTATTTGATTTTGTTATGAACTTCATAGCCATGAGAGGCTAAATCTCTCATGACTACCTGGTGAAAATTATATAATGAATAAGCATTCGTAAAATTAGATCTTGTTAAACTAACTTATGTTTATAAATCCTATCGTGTCTAAATCTTATCAACTTTGATTATCAACTTTTGATTATATACTTTTATCGGTGAGTTGAAAGAACCATTGTGAACTATATAGTTTTAAAGATTTGTCTATGATCTTTATCATCTGTGACGAGAAATCCACTTGTGTCATTTGATAAACAAAAATAGATTTGATATAATAGTAATTGGATTACTTGAGTGACGCATTTGATCGAGTTAACTAAACATAAGTCTTAAGTTAAACAAGTGAATTTATGAAAACATTTTCTGACGAGAAAACACTTTTTATAAATTCAAGTCCTAAGTTTGAGATTGTAACCCTTACCGGTACTTATGAATTATATGAAATTATTCTATTAATCATCTTTCTCATTATTGAATTCAGTTCAGTTTATTTCACTTTTATTAAAGTTTATTTTTCAGCTGATTACTCTACACTACACAAATCCCTGTGAACGACCTGGTCTTACCTAAAAGATTGTACTACATACGTGGGTTATACTTTTACCTGTGTGTTTCCATCTAATAACCAGTAATCTTAGTCTTATAAATTTAAATCTTTTGAAACACATTAAGGAGTTGTATGCTAAATTTTCAAAGAGTGAATTTGGCTTCCAAAGGTATAATTTCTCGGACATGTGATTGACAATGAAGGTATTCACGTTGATCTCGACAAGATCGAATTAATCAAGGATTGGGCATCACCTAAGACTCTAACAAAAATTCATTAATTTCTTGGACTTGTTGGTTATTACCAAAGATTTATCAAAGGTTTCTTAAAAATCTCAAAGCCTATGACTAATTTAACTCAGAAGAGCGTGAAGTTTAAATGGGGAGAAAAAGAAGAGGCGGCATTTCAACAGTTAAAACAGAAACTTTGCAGTGCACCGATCCTATCTTTATCCGAAGGAAGTGGAAACTTCATGGTTTACTGTGATGCTTCGCATAAAGTATTAGGTGTGATGTTAATGCATAAAGAGAAAGTCATAGCTTATGCTTCTCGACAACTCAAAATTCATAAAAAGAACTATACGAGTCACGACTTAGAATTAGGAGCAGTAGTGTTCGCTCTAAAGATTTGGAGGCACTATTTGTATGGCATGAAGTGTGTCATGTTCAATGATCACAAGAGCTTACAACACATTCTTGATCAGAAGGAGTTTAACATAAGACAACGCTGATGGTTGGAACTATTGAGTAATTACGATTGCAAGATTCATTATCACCCGGGAAAGGCAAACATGGTGGCAGATGCCTTAAGCCAAAAGGAAAGGATTAAGCCGCTACGAGTTTGAGCCTTAATGATGACAATTGATTTAAGCCTTCCATCTAAAATTTTGAATGCTCAAGCCGAAGCAATGAAGGAAGAAAACTTCAAAGAAGAAAACCTTCATGGAATGGACAAAAAGTTTAAGACTCGTCCTGATGGAACTCTCTATATTGAGAAACAGAGTTGGTTACCATGTTTTGGAGGATTAAGGGACTTGATCATGAATGATTCATAGAAGTCTAAATATTCTATCCACCCTGGATCGGATAAGATGTATCGGGATCTTAAGAAGCTGTATTGGTGGCCCAACATGAAAGCAGAAATTTCCATCTATGTTAGTAAGTGTTTGACATGTGAAAAAGTTAAGGCTAAATACCAGAAACCATCCGGTTTACTGGTACAACTTGAAATTCCCCAATAGAAGTGGGAAAAGATCACAATGGACTTCGTTACCAAACTGCCAAACACATCACCATATGGGTAATCATTGATCGTCTTACAAAGTCAGCAAATTTTCTGCCAATGAAGGAAACAGATTCAATGGAGAGAGTGATGAGACTTTACTTGAAATAAGTAGTCTTAAGGCATGGAGTGTCGGTCTTAATTATCTCAAATAGAGATAGCTGATTCACATCCTAATTCTGGCAGTCGCAACAAAAAGCTTTAGCTACTCAACTAGATATGAGCACTGCTTATCATTCGTAAACTGATGGGCAGAGTGAAAGGGCCATTCAAATGCTATAGGACATGCTACGCACTTGCGTGATAGATTTTGGAAAATGTTAGGATAGACACTTACCTTTGGTAGAGTTTTTGTACAACAACAGTTACCATACCAGCATTAAGGTTGCACCTTTCGAGGCACTGTACGATCGTATGTGTCGATCACCTGTCTGTTGGACTGAGGTTGGAGATAGCCAACTCACATGTCCAGAGATAATTCATGAAACAACCGAGAAGATCATTCATATTAAGAATAGGCTTCAAGCCGCTCGTGATCGCCAAAAGAGTTACGCTGATGTGAGGCGTAAACCTCTAGAACTTCAAGTTGGGGATAAGGTCATGTTGAAGGTCTCTCCTTGGAAAGGAGTGATAGGTTTTGGCAAGCAAGAAAAGCTGAACCCGCGATACATTGGACCTTTTAAGGTGCTAGATAAAGTTGGACCTGTTGCTTATAGACTTAAACTTCCACAACAACTAAGTAGGGTTCAAAGCAAATTCCACCTGTCGAACCTAAAGAATTGTTTGTCTGACGAAACACTTGTCATTCCGTTGAATGCGATCCAAATTGACGACAAGCTTTAGAACATCGAGGAACCGATTGAGATTATGGACCGCGAGGTCAAGCGATTAAATAAAAGTCACATTCCCATCGTCAAGGTACGATGGAATTCAAGAAAAGTTCCTAAATTTACTTAGGAATGCGAAGACCAGTTCCGGAAGAAATATCCACACTTATTCGCCGACACTGTACCTCCATCAAATACCACAAACTGAGCTTCGGGACAAAGCTCTCTTAACAGGAAGGTGTGACAACTAGAAATTTCACAGGTTAATATTTTATTATTAACTTGCACTATTTTGACTTTTATAAATTTATGTAGTCAATTTGACTTAAAACCAGAATTGTCCACTATACTGAAAAAAACGTCTTAAGGATCGTTTTGACTTTGGACTATAATAGTCTACTTAGAGCGATGGTCTATTAAACGGAACATTTTAAAGTGTTTACATAGTTCATGTACACATACCGTTGGGAATCTATCTCTCGGATACACACACACGACCGAACTATTGCTCTTGGTGGGTGTATAGTGCATGGCTTACTTGCGTAACATAGAGGCGAAGAGAGCACACACCCTTTGCATGTAAACTCATAATATCATCTCGTGTACTTCCTAAGATCAAATTTTTGAAAAATCCATCCACCCTCCTACCATCAAAATTTCGGTACACATTAAAATAAATAAGAGAGCATCTTTTTGAAATTTGATCATACAAATGTTGTGTAAGAGTAGGAAAATGACTCCCTCGTGAGTCATTTTCATGCATGGAAGCTTGAACTATACAAGAGCATGTGCTCTTGTTAATCATTTGACCACATTTGACCAATTAGTTAAAAATGTTAAACCATGGCTAACCATTTTGTGTTTAGCTTGCAAGTTGGCTCAAACCTCCATCCCCTTGGTTCTATAGTGCACGACACAAACACACATAGTTAGCTAGTGTTTGTGTCTTGACTAGTCAACTTATACTTACCCTAAACCCTAAACTTTTCCTATAAATACATCATATTCACCATTTTATGGTTTACTTGTCTCTTATCATAACACAAAGTTCACAAAGTCTCTCTCCCTCCTCTCTTTGGCTCACGGCTCAAACCCAACACCTAGGGTTTCCATTTCTTAAATTTTTGCAAGCTTAAACTAGTGTTCAAGTTTAACAAGGGTTCATTCTAAAATAGTTCTAGGTAAATTCAAGGTTTGGGTTAAAGATTTGGAGTTAGGGTTTTGATTCTTGTGGGTTTATCTTATAGATCTAGGGTTCAATCTTATTCTTTATCATTTGTAAACCTTTTCTTACACTCTCCTTGATTTTGCTACTTCTTGTTTTATTTCAAACATCTTCTTCATAAAACTAGTATCACCCATATGTTTGTGAGACGATTTCTTAAAATAATCATATGAGTTTTAATGATGGAAGTGATTTATATTTGTTCTTGCACTGAATACTATTGTTAATGTAGTTTTAGGTTAGATTAGTGACTAAGTATGTTGTTAATGATACTTAGTGAGTTTGTAACAAATAGGTGGAATGGTTAATCTAGTTTTGGTATTGTAATGTCGGTAGTAGCATTGGCGAAGGGATTAAGTTAGTTAAAGTGTGTTGTTGATATTGCGGATAAAAGTTTTGAAGTATTTTGGTAAGCTATGTATATGTCCTTATTTGGTAAGGTCATTAAAGAGTCGTTAAAATTATTTTGAGAAGCTAAAACTTTAAAAATATGTTAGTATACTTTAATACGAAGATTTGGATATAAAGAACTTAAAAATTCAACTTAAAACGAGTGAGATATGGCCTTTTGAAGTTCGGTGAAACACTAGTATTTTTCTCAGCTCAAAACTGTTTCGGACACATTCTGTCCAGATTTTAAATTCGTGTTTTGACCCATTTCGGGTCCGAGTCGGCTAAAACTTATAAAAGAAAACTTGTAGAGCATGATTTTTCCTTGAAACGAGGCTTTCGTTCAACCCGTGGATCTTTATAACGAAGGATATACGCTCATCTAAAAATGGACTAAATCTAGAAATTTTACTAAGTTAAAAGTGAGTTGTTTGTATTTTAAAATGAGGTTTTCGGACGTTTTCGGGTCCATTTAAGCTATAAAATACTTAGTGAATATTGTAGTAACACTTATGTATTTTCTATATACATTAGAAACTTTCTAAAACATGATTAGGAAAGTGTTAGAGTGTTTATTAAATATGGTAACTTATTAATAGTCGTAATGGGGACAAAGTGGATAAAATGGTGAACTTATCATAAACGTTGTTTTGATTTATAAATTAAAACTCAAAAACATGTGCGGGTGATATTAACTTTCTAAAAACTTCATATGCATCATTCTTCTATTATTGGCATGCATCTAAGGCACATCATTATTTAGGTAGCATTTAAGACATCTTTGCCCGTTCTTCGTTTGTTGGATATTCTCGTTTCATCAATTTGCTTGAGGTGAGTTTATAGCCCCACGTTTACTTGTTTTATGAATACTTTTACAAATTCTTAGGGTGAGAAACATTGCGCTTTTACGTTTGGATGCAAGTACTTATTTTAAAATGTTTACCGGGGGGGGGGGGGGGGGGGAGGAGGAGGGCGGGCACTATATTCAATAACCCATTAATTGCCCTGTTATCATGGGCGGCGGCGCGTTAATACATGATGTAAGAGCGAATGCTATAAATAGATATGTTGGGACTGACAGCCCCCATTCGGGTTTGGCGATTCTTACCTGTATCGGATGTACCGATCAAACGGATGTATATCATGTCGGATGCTAGATGGTCTAGGGTTGGTCACCTACTTGGGCACTTTTACTTGGCATTTATTTGCTACATACTATTCTTAGCTTTGGTGTCATGAGCTTAGTGCTAATAGTAAATACTTTTGTGATATTGTATGTGTTACGATAGTCATACGTTGCTAAAATCTTGCGGTCCATACTTAATGATTTACTTAAACCTATGAACTCGTCAATATTATTGTTGATGTTTTTAAGCATGTTTTCTCAAGTGCTTAACTCTTTGGGATTTTTGAAGTACTATGTGGAGTCTTCATGCATGTGGCATCGTTTTCATGGATTATCTACTTTAAATGCCCGTTGTCATTTAAAACTTATTTTATGCATCCGCAATGACTTGGAATATTTTGGGATTAAACCAGACCGGACTTAGACCGAACCGAAAGCTAAGGGAAAAGGTATATGATGATCATGGGTTATCTTAATACAACTAATTTATGGTTTGAAGTGTAAACATATTCAAACATTGGCACTTGTGTTGTGGAAGATCAAGTATGCTTAGAAACCAAAGATCTATTTCCAATAGACTGATGTAACTTCGTAACACTGATGGTTAATGATGAACCACTACAAGAATAAGGAGAACGGGCGACGAAACAATCCCCGGTGACATATGTCGCCGGGAAAAACACGCTAAACGACAAAAATTCGTCCGACGTGGCAGTCATTGTTGTAAATTTTTTGTCAAAGTTGACTAAAAGTATCCTGGCGACATGTCGCCGGGGATACAGTCGTCAGACTTTGACCAAAAAATCTACCCAAAAACTTGGCGGTAGTGTTTCCCACCCAATATTCCCCGGCGACATGTCGCCAGGGAAGATGTTAACCGAGTTTAAGCAAAATCATTAGTTAATGAAGATTGTGTGGTGACGTGGCAATAGTATCCCCGGCAACATGTCGCCGGGGAAATGTTTAACATTTTTTGACTTTTGTTGACCAAAGGTATTAGTTAATGACGAAATGGTGGGTGACGTGGCCTATATTATCCCCGGAGACTTGTCGCCAGGGAATAGCATTTATAATTATTATTTTTAATTATTTATATATTTATTATTTATAAAATATATAATTATTGTTTATAATTATATATTTTATAAATAATATTTATATAAATACTAATAAAAATTAAATTTTGGTTCGCTCCTGTCCGGTTTAATTTCTCGGTTCGTTTAATTGGTTCGGCACATTTTCTCAGTTCGGCCTGGTATGCGGTTCGTTAATTAAATTTAATAGTTGAACATGATATACCGTATACTTTTTTAGGATGAACATGTAGAAACACAAAAAAAATATTCATTTAGTTAAATATTATACATACCACTTGTAGAAACACAAGCGAGGCCTTAGGCCAATAATCATACGCGACTTACAATAAAACATACGAATTACATTACAAAGTCGATAAAAGTTTAAATAATAAAACATACGAATTACATTAGCAAAGCCGTAAAAGTTTAAACAATGAAGCATACGAATTACATTCCAAATGACAAACTACTCCAAACCAAGTTTTCCCATGTCATTGTAAACTTCGTGATGTAGTGCAGTTGAATTAAGTGTGTATTGTTCCGGATGCATATACATTTCCACTATTGCTTCGAGTACCGTTATCTTTCCAAGCAAGTGCTTGCAGTTTGAGCACTCTGCATTTCTTGATGGTCTCGAAGAATAGTTTTGAGGTGTTGAAGGTCCTGGAGAATAGCTTGGAGGTGTTGAAGGTCCTGGAGAATAACTTGGAGTCATTTATTTATCCTGTTATATATAATGTAAGATTTATGTGCCAACATTATACGTAATATTTAATGTTTTAGACACAACGGGGGGGTGTTTGTTTCGGCTTATGAAACATAAGCGTATTTGGACTTACATTTTATAAGCTCTAATTTTTTCTGTATGGGCTTATATAAGTTTATTAAGATATGATAAGCTTATATAAGACCATAAGTCTCAAAATAAGCAAGAAAATTAGGGCTTATGAAATATAAGCCGAAATCAATTTGATTTCGGCTTATATTTTATAAGCCCTAATTTTTTGGCTTATTTTGGGACTTGGGGGATTATATAAGTATTGTTTGGATTTAACATCTAGGTAACCAAGTTACTACGAGTACGCAGCGGATTGAATCTAATAATAGCATACGATTAACACGTTAACAAGAAGTAAATAGAAAGCGTACCTCTCAGCAAATTAATCTTGAAGCGAATAAGTGATTAAAACAATCACCTCTATGGTTGCTCACACAGTCACGTGAACCAAATACATTAAGTTGTCTATACTTAACTTCACAAACCAAATACCTTGTATTATAAACCGATTACCAAACAAACCATTGTTCCTTGTAACTGAAAACCAAAGTCACCGAATTAGGGTTTAAAGCCAAACTCTAATAACCGAAAATCCAAGAACCAAAAATCAATAAACCCGAAACCCTTGTAGGGGTTTTAACCTTCGATCAAGAAAGCAATAAACACCTTGTGTCTTGATCTTGCAATGTCGAGCTAGGAAGAAACAAGAGAAATTAATTAAACCTTAAAGGTTTAATTGATTTTGGTGATGAGTTATAAACCAAAAATCAAAGAACCCTTGAGAGGGTTTTTGTCAAACTCAGTTGGTTAATGAAACAGGAAGACTGAAACTATTTTTGAGGGTTTTGAGAATTATATGTCGTGTATAATGAGTTAGATATCAAGGGTATTTATAGCCCTTGAATCCTACTCAAGATAAACTAGGAAACAACCAATCATTATCTAAAACCAACTCTTCCCATGTCTCATAATTGGACTCAAAAACCTTATTCCAGAACCTGTAGGAATCTGGCCTTTCATAAGGCTTCCTTAGTGTTCGGTTTTTGTCCAATTTAGTCCATTGGTTTATTTGTTGCGAAGTATAAAATGTATTCTTCGTGTATTAACGTGTGTGCCCCCAATAGGCTCACATATTCGTAACGTATACGTGCTAGCCGACTACCATAACCCAACAACTCCCACTTGGGAGTTGGAGTGGCACCTAACATTTATACCTATAATTGGCAAAGTCTAGCAACCCACACAATTATTTTTAACATTAGGAATATTATGAGATAAAGTTTCAATAATAATCTCAGTTATTAACGGTTATAAATTTCTTGCTTTATAATCATCCCTTTGTTACAGATACCGTTAAACCATGGATATGGATCCTAAGTCATTCCATATAGTTTAACCTTATGTTTCTCGTTATAGAAATAATTCATATATACCAAATGTAATCAAGAATCATCTTGTATTACCCTTTGGGAACGACCATTCCTTTTTCTGATTAAATCTGGAGAGGGCCCAATGGTATCTTTCTGCACATATCAAGTGGAGGAACTAATCCTTTATTAATTATAAGTGTTATGGATGCTGCTTCACATACACTCCGAAAAATAGCTTTTATAACTACCATATTTCAGGACATCATTTGGCTATGATCACAAAGTGATATCCACACATACAGAACTTGCTTGCATCTCAAGTCTAAGGACGATTTTAAACCATTTTCGACAATTTACTCATGACATGGATCCAAAAGTAAAAGTTCCAAGGTTGGGGTATCCAATATGCATCCCTTGTTAATACATATGAGTTTGGTGGGAACAATCCATATATTCACGGAATATAACCAAAACTCACATTTGCCTTACATAACAATATTCCCATATTGTTAACCGACAATGAACATATTTAGAATGATAAGTCATTCATGGATTAAACATGCAAATATAGAATAACAGTTGTTATATGAATGAAAACAAATCCCAAGTATCTTTATTCATCAAAAAATAAAACTGTCTTACAATTCTAAATTATCCAAATACTAATCAAAACACAGAGTTACATGAAACTACTAGCTGACAACATTTCGATATTTCTAGTTAATTCAGAATGCTTAGGAAATGCTAAGGCCTTTGTGAAAGGGTCAGCTAAGTTATCATCTGTGTCAACATTTTCCATCTTTACATCACCCAATTTAATGGTCTCGCGAAGATAGTGAACTTTTGTGCCAAAATGTCTTGCACCTTTAGTGACTCCATCATCTTTCGCTATAGTTATGACTCTAGTATTATCATAATACATACTTATGGGTTCTTCAATTGTGGGAACAATACCAAGCCCATAAATGAATTTACAAATCCATACAACCTCCTTCGATGCATCAAAAGCAGCGATATATTCAGCATCTGTAGATGGGGTTGCAAAAATACTTTGTTTTGTACTTTTCCAGTTAACATCACCTCCATTTAGAACGAACACATATCCCGTCTGTGACCTTAGATCGTCAGCATCCGTCAGATATCCAGCATCAGTGTAGCAAGAAACTCTGAGCTCTCGTTCCATATTACCTCAATATACCAGAAACATATCCTTAGTATTGCGAAGATACTTAAGAATATTTTTAACAGCAGTCCAGTGCTCTTCACCAGGATTCTGTTGAAATCGGCTTGTTATGTTTTGTGCGAACGCAACATCAGGACGAGTACATCTCACAGCATACATAATTGATCCTATAGCCAAAGCGTAGGGAACATTTTGCATGCGCTGTTTCTCAGCAGGTGTTGAAGCACTTTGTGACTTACTCAATTTAAGCTTTTCTTGCATTGGGATCGTTCCACGTTTTGAATTTTCCATATAATATCTTTTCAAGATTTTCTCAATGTAAGCACTTTAATATAAACCAATTAACCGCTTTGACCTATCACAGTAGATCTTGATTCCAAAAATATATGCAGCATCCCCTAAATCTTTCATAGCAAAACTTCTTCCAAGATAGGATTTTATATCTTGTGACATTGGAATATTGTTTCCCATGAGTAATATGTCATCGACATATAGAATCAAGATAGCGACATAACTCCCACTAGCTTTTTGGTATACACATGGCTTATCAGGATTTTGAGTGAAACCGAATTTCTTGATTTCATCATCAAATCGCTTATTCCATTGCCTAGATGCTTGCTTAAGTCCATAAATGGAACGCTTGCATACATGGTTAGGATATTTTAGATTCACAAAACCCTCAGGTTGCTCCATATAGACTTCTTCAGAAAGATGTCCATTGGGGAAGGCGGTTTTGACATCCATTTGCCATATCTCATAGTCATAGTACGCGGCTATAGCTATGAAAATCCTTATAGCTTTAAGGTCTGCAACAGGAGAAAAGGTTTCTTCATAATTAACCCCGTAGGTTTGAGTGAAGCCCTTTGCTACAAGATGAGCTTTAAAGACGTATACCGCACCATCTATGTCAGTCTTTTTCTTAAAGAGCCACTTGCTACCAACGGTTCTAGAATTGGGAGGAAGCTCAACTAAGACCCATACATCATTGTCTTTCATGGATTGCATTTCCACATTAATCAAGCCATTTCTTGGATTCAGGATCCATCAATGCAGCTTTATAGTTAGCGGGTTCACTGAGATCCCCTAACTCATGTTCCTCAGCATCGATGTATAAACATAATCGATCTGTGGGACGACGTGTCCTTGTGGACCTACGAATGGGATTGATATCACTTTGAGGTTCATCAATTTCTTGATCATCCTCTTCATGATTTAAGCTAGTGTCTACAGAAGGATTTGTATCTTCTTCTTGAATTACTTCAAGATCTTCCACACTCCCACTTGCTTTCAGATCCAAGAGCTTAGACTCAAAGAACTCAGCATTCCGAGCAACAAACACTTTATTCTCAGATGGGCTGTAGAAAGAATATCCCATTGTTTCCTTTGGGTATCCTATGAAGATACTCTTAAAAGATCTAGGATCAAGTTTGTCAGGTTTGGTAAGTGTATCATGCTTAACAAATGCCTCACAACCCCAGACTCTTAAGTAAGACAGCTTAGGGGCTTGCCCATGCCATATTTCATATGGTGTCTTATCAACCTTCTTAGTTGGAACCATATTGAGAATGTGTGCAGCAGTCTCAAGTGCATAATCCCAAAAGGACTTTGGAAGAGTAGTTTGGATCATCATAGATCAAACCATGTCTAGCAGTGTTTGATTTCTCCTCTCTGACACACCATTGTTTTGTGGCGTGTAGGGAAGAGTGCGATGGGCAATAATCCTATGCTCCTTTAGATGATCCAAAAACTCTAGACTTATATATTTACCTCCACGATCAGAACGTAGTGACTTAATGGTCTTCCCGAGTTGGTTTTCTACTTCCTTTTGAAATACCTTAAAGGTTTCAAACACTTCATGTTTATGTTTCAGCAGGTAAACATAACCATAACGACTAAAGTCATCAGTAAAAGTGACGAAGTAGCTAGCTCCTTGTCTTGACACTATTCTAAATGGGCCACATACATCGGTGTGTATTAGTCCAAGTAGATCTTTAGCCCTTTCCACTTGATGTGAATAAGGTTTTCTTGCCATCTTACCAGACAAGCATGAAACACACTTTCCTAATGACTCAATGTCAATAGAATTGATAAGTCCATCATGTTGCAACTTTTCAATGCGTTTCTTGCTAATGTGTCCAAGACGACAGTGCCACAAGAGAGAAGAGTCCAAATTAGTTTTGGCTCTTTTATTGCTAATAGCATACATAGAACTATCGTTTGTATTAGAACAAGACATATCAATTTCAAAAATACCATCCCGTGGGACAGCCATAAAATAAACTAGATTATTCTTTGAAACTGAAATAACATTGTTTTCATCAAATCGGTTAATAAAACCGTCATCAAACAAATGCGAAACTAAAATAACACCTTTAGTAATATAGGGAGCATAATGACAATTGTTCAAGACAATAACTAATCCACTAGGGAGCTCAAAATGATAAGTTCCAATTGCTTCAACGGCTGCAGGATGACCATCGCCCACGTACAGACTCAAAGCACCTGGTTTCAGCTTCTTACTTCCCCGTAGACCCTGAGTAGTAATACAAATATGGGTATCATAACCTGTGTCATAAATCCAAGATTTACTAGGGAAATAATAGAGTTCTATGGTAAAAATACCTGAAGTGATAGCTCCCTGAGATAGCTTCTTCTTTTTCATTAACTCGGCGAGATACACGGGACAGTTCCTTCTCTAGTGCCCTATTTCACACATTGGTGGCAAATGGCGTCCTTTACTGGGTTCTTCTTCTTAGGTGGTGGATGGGTCTTAGGTTTAGGAGCAAATGGCGCATTGTTAGGTGCATAGCTCATCTTGCTTTTGACTTTACCATGACCCCCCTTAGCAGCTTTGTGCGGTTTATTTTTTTGGTTTTTCTGAACCCTTCCTACTCGTATTGCATGAAGTGCAGGATTAGAATCTTTCTTTGGCAGCGTATCTTCATGCAGCTTAAGCATGGCATGTAGTTCATTCACGGTCTTCCCCATGTCATGCATATTGTAATTCTGCACGAAGCTATCTTAATACTTATTCAGAGAGACTAAAATAAGACTCACTGCAAGGTTTTGAGAGACGGGTTGACCAAGACGCTCCAAGTTGTCAATGTAGCTTTTCATCTTTAGAACATAAGATCTAACATATTGACCTTCCTCCTGCTTGCACGCGTGAAATTCTCTTACGCTCTGCAGAAGTTCCTGTTCAGCTTGTTTAGAAAACATAGATTTTAGCTCCTGAAGCATGTCATAAGCACCAAGATGAGATAGATTCCGTTGGATATCTAGGTCCATGGTCAACAGCATGAGCACAACAACTTCCTTTTGCCCTTTGACCTATGCAGCATGAGCTGCAATAGCCGCAGGAGGAACTTGTTGTCTAGGAGGAGCAACAGGTGCTTCAGGAAGAGGATGCTCAAGGTAATTTTCCTTGTCTTCTGTTGAAAGTACCAAACGTAGTTGTCTGTACCAATCAATGAAGTAGGGTCCAGTGAGTTTTTGTTTCTCGAAGAAACTCCTGAATACCGAATTGTTTCCGACTGAGGTAGTCATCTGCAATAAAAAGTTCAAACAATTAGTATTTTTGATAATTACATTCTTAATAGAATTAACTACCCAATTAATGTACTAATTAAGACTAAGATCCAACTTGACCTCCCACTTATTACCAAAGGTCTGACCAGGGCGTAAACAAGTGGGGCAAGAGGTAAGCGTCGAGCGTTAATTGCATTTGATGCAACTCTTAGATTTATGATACTTGTCAAAACATTAGTAATCATGTAATAATGTTAAGAGCATGTTTAATATCATCTTATGCCTCGGGTCTAAGGTCTGACCAAGCCTACTCGAATTAAGTCGACCAAGTAAGAACTTGCAAAAATCGTCAGAGGTCTGACCAGTGCACGAAATTCACCATGGGTTGGTAGGGCCCTAAGGTCTGACCAAAGTGGTCAAACCAATTGCACGTGTTCTAGGTTAGCTGGCATAGACTTCAAATTTTCCTAGGGGTATGCACATAAATGTGTTAAAACATGTACAAAGAAGCATGTAAACAACTTTGTAGAACTAATTTTTAAAAACCTTTAATAATGACGCTGTAGTGACATGCCATGGTTCACGGTAACTCCAATTGAACTCGCAAAGAAGCGGAGGAACAGGTCAGCGCGAAGCGTATTAAAAACCTTATTTCTTTAGGGAATTACGTAAAAACGGCCTTAAACTTCTCTTAAAGTTTGTTCTAGTGGATGAGCCGTACTTCCCATGAGTCCATATCGTCTAGTTCTTAATTCAAGAAAAACAATTTTCATAGTTTAATGTCTTATTACTTTTTTCACAAAAACAGTTTTCCACGAAACAAATAGCTGGTCACTATGAGCATGTATTAGACGTGTATAATTAATAGACATATGTAACATTATCTTTCTCTATAATTATTAGTCCATATTGCATATTGATTAGACGTGTAAACAAGTAAACAAGTAAACAACTATGCACATAAAGATGCATAATACCAAAGATAACATTAAATATACAAGTAAACATGTAAAAACCGAGTTCTCTAGCGAGTCTCCCCAATTGGAGAACCATAAGACCCTCACTAGGTTTTTTGCTAAGTACCAATATCGCCCCATTCACCACAGATTGTGATTGAGTGGGTCTTATAGCCGGAATAGACAACAATAAAAAAGGAAGCATACAAGCTAAATTAACAATTTTAATTTTCCTTTTTAACCTATATTAACTTTTAATAGTGTTCAAGATCAAGATCTACATATTTTATTCGTCTTATGGCAAGGATTTGGTCATCATTGACATATTTTTCTAGTTAAACATAAATAAAATATCAAACTTAGCAGATCGTAGCATATGTTTCAATAATAAGCATGTAAACTAGGCGTATAATTAAAACAAAACATTTTATAACAAAACGTGTAAAAAAATACCCATAACTAGGGACTGCAAACTACACTAGCCACTAGACTTATTCTGTTGGATTTAACATCTAGGTAACCAAGTTACTATGAGTACGCAGTGGATTGGATCTAGTAATAGCATATGATTAACACGTTAACAAGAAGTAAATAGAAAGCGTACCTCTCAGCAAATTGATCTTGAAGCGAATAAGTGATTAAAACAATCACCTCTACGGTTGCTCACACATTCAAGTCAACCGAATAAGTTAAGTTGTCTATACTTAACTTCATAAACCGAATACCTTGTATTATAAACCGTTTACCAAATAAACCATTGTTCCTTGTAACCGAAAACCAAAGTCACCGAATTAGGGTTTAAAGCAAAACCCTAATAACCAAAAATCCAAGAACCGAAAATCAATAAACCTGAAACCCTTGTAGGGGTTTTAACCTTCGATTAGGAAAGCAATAAACACCTTGTGTCTTGATCTTGAAATGTCGAGCTAGGAAGAAACAAGAGAGATTAATTAAACCTTAAAGGTTTAATTGATTTTGGTGATGAGTTATAAACCGAAAATCAAAGAACCCTTGAGAGGGTTTTAATCAAACTCGGTTGGGTAAAGAAACAGGAAGAACGAAACTATTTTTGAGGGTTTTGAGAATTATATGTCGTGTATAATGAGTTAGATATCAAGGGTATTTATAGCCCTTGAATCCTACTCAAGACAAACTAGGAAACAACCTATCATTATCTAAAACCAACTATTCCCATATCTCATAATTGGACTCAAAAACCTTATTCCAGAACCTGTAGGAATCCGGCTGTCACACCCCGACAATGGCGGAAACTCAGGAATGAAACATAATGGTCAATCATAACACAAGATACAAAATAGAGAAAACTACATTGCATAAACTCCAAGTGCTATGAAGACCATCAACCTTGAACAAACTCAAGTGATGTCCCAAATCGCAACTAAAATCTACAATCTCTTACAATTATTCCAATGCCCTCACAGGGGACCAAAATCCAAGCTTATTCCATAACATTCAAAACTAGAATCAAAATAACAAGCAAGCAAGACTTCAAACGAAATTCCACTCGGGATACTTCTAAGTCTGCTATCAATCACCAAACTATTCCTCTTTCACTTCACCTGAAAATGATACTCGAAAACGTCAACAATAATATTGGTGAGCTCGTAGGTTTGACCTTAAACCCAAAAGTTGTGCCAATACTTTAACAGTGGACAATAGTGCTATATGACAGTGAATATATGCAAACAACTCTAGCATCACCGCTAACCAATAACCATATATCACTTACACACCTAAAGGGCCTACCATCTAGAGCACTAAAATTAGGACAGGAGCACACACAAACCTGGGTATGCGTACCCATCCGCTCCAATAATCACACAAATACTGGGTAGGCGTACCCATCCGATCCAATAATCTCACAAACACTGGGTAGGCGTACCCATCCGATCCAATAATCTCACAAACACTGGGTAGGCGTACCCATCCGATCCAAACAATCATGCATCACATAATATTCACATAGCAGTCATAAGCACATAACTTGTCCCAAAAACAAAACCATATTTCGCACAGATCAATTCAAAACATTTCAAAACACATTTGAGTATCATTTTCCCCCAACGGAAAAACCAATAAAAAGTGGGACTACGAGAACCCACCTCAAGCAAGTCTTTAGCTACCCAATCTCAATCACACAAGCAAATGCAACGACGCCCGCACACGACCTAGTCCAGTTAATGTCCCAATTTAATCATCCAATTCCAAAACAATCTTTACGTTTGATGCATAGAGTTTAGACGCGTTGTACAATTACCCAAAATAGTTTTTAGTGGTGTGATGGTTGACGACTTAGCTCCACAATCATATCAATCTCATTCTCCGTAATACATACTTATTACTATTTAGGAAATAGATAAGTAATATAATATTTTTATAATTATTAATTATAAATTTATTGACAAGTCCATTCGGTAAACCTTAGACACTTCAAAAATTAATCATTATATGGTTGTTTTGAAAATAATCGTTTACTCTAATACACTCATTAGAGAATTTTTAAGAATAATTGTATTTTTCGTCTTTTAGTGAATTTATTAAATAAATAAAATAATTAAATATTATTTTATTATTTAAAAATCAAAAATCATGTTTTTAAGAAAATTTCTAAGTATAAACTTTTTACGAAATTTTGACATGACTCGTACGTTTATACAACGTTTTCCAAGGTTTCAAACCTTATTTTCAACATTTTTCACAAATTCGACACTTTTCGACAAAATTCCAAAATCTCCATCGTTAACGCTTACCAACACGTTTTCTCCAAAATATCATTCAATATCACTTCGTAAATACATTTTCACTTTCAAAAGTCCGTCAAAATTCTCATAACTACTAAATATCGCTTATTGGGCCTTAAGGCCCAACAAGGGTCCATTAGGACATTTATAAGTCCAAAATACGATCCAAGTCCAAAACCAAAGTCCATTTACATATATAAGTATATACTTATATGTAAAAATAATTCGGACCACAATAAGCCCCTCCATTAAGCCGCGACTCAAATGGGCTTATTGGTCCGTGAGTCCATAAACTCAAAATACGTATATTAAGCTCTAAAATAAGCTAATAAGCTACGTATCGCATTTGGTTACTACCATAAGCCTCAAAAATAGTCCACAACATACGCCATAACACAAAAATAATCAAAATCACTTTTCTAGTGATCTTGGGAAACCATTCGTGGCATATAAGCCCAAAATAAGCCAAGAAATAGCTTAAAAATAAGCCCGAATAAGCCATACAAGCTACTATCATAAATAAGCATTCTAGCATCATATATTATTCAACCATCACGTCCACAACATTAAAACTACAAAAACCCCTTTTCTCTTTTTATACCACACAAACCAAACACCCCTTAAATCATCCATTTCGTTTCTAAAAATCGATTTTCACAACGATCAACTTGTACAACTAACATCGATGCATCAAAATAAACCCAAAAAGACAGACGAAATTTAAATTTGAAAACTTACAAGAAAATTTTCAAATTTGTAGATTTCGACACGAACCGGACAATCCAAACGTTGTTTAAATGAATAACCAAACACTAGAATCAACCCCAAATATTCATGTCTTCATGTTTTCTTGATCAAAGTTGGAAAACTATGGTGGTTTATGGTGGTTAGGTGGCGGACGACTCACACACACACACTTTAAGCCCTCAAGTCTCAAAATAAGCGAGAAAATTAGGGCTTATGAAATATAAGCCCAAATGAGCTTATGTTTTATAAGCCGAAATAAACACCCCCTGAGTTTAGTATTTTTGTTGTTGACTTCTAGTGTTGAATATTGTTTAAATAATTAAAACACCGAAGCATATACAAATTTTAACTTTTTGTCATTCCGACTACAATAAGTAATACTTATACATATTTAATCTAGGAAATTGCAGTTGGAATTTTTTTATTTCTAATGTTATATTGTTATAGTTATACTAGCACATCCTAATTCCAGTAGCGACGAAACTATGATTTATCTATATAACCAAAATTTATGTGCCAACATTATACGTAATATTTAATGTTTTTGACACAACGAGTGTATATGTTTGCATCAAATAATAGCTAAACGTGTTTACATAAACGCTATACAACCAATTCAATAAAATTACTACTACGTAACTTTTATTTTTCAGCTCGTTCTCTTTAATCAGCCAATTTCCTTTGTGACGTCTAAGTGTCCTTTGATCATTACATGCGATATACGTATTCTTGCTTATAGTTGAATTTGGGATGTATGAAATATGAACTAACATTAATCAAAATCATAACTTAGCTTTATTAGCATTTTATCTTCGAGATAGATTTCCGTGACATTAAATAATCGTTTTGAGTCTTGCATTGAATGTCTAATTACTACAAAAGAAAAAGAAAAGTTATAAAGAAAACCCAAACAATACATTATGATATCGGTCAAGATCAATCGTTTGACCGGGTTTGACTGCGTATAAAAACAATTTTAAGTAAAAACGTTCATAAAAAATTTCGTAATTTTAAAAATTTTGTTGATATTTTAAAAATTAGTTTTTAAACAAAGTATTAAACATTTTTATACAAAAAAAGTTCACGTACCAAAACGGAACATTAGAGAAAGTTTTAAACATGCCACGTAGGTTTTTTTTTCGGTTTTTAAACTTTTTTCCCGGTTGCCGGTCAAGTTGGTGCAAATTAACACAAAACTTGAAAGTTCGTTACATTAAGTGGAACAAAAAAAGTTCACGTACAAAAACGGAACACTTTACAAAGTACGTTGCTATTGTACAGCTAAATCCCTTTATTAAAATAGCATTAACTATAATAGTTTATTTAAAAATACTGTATATACTTTTATATAAAAATATTGTTTATTAAAATAACATTAAATATAGCCAAAATTTATGTGCCAACATCATACGTAATAGTTAGCGTTTTAGACACAACGAGTGTATCTGTTTGCCCTAAATTAAAGCAAAACGTGTTTACATAAACACTTTACAACCAATTAAATAAAATTAGTAACTTTTAATCTTCGGAATTTATAGTTAGCCAATTTCCATTGTTAGATTCAAGTATACTTCCATCATTACATGCGATAAATGTATTCTTGGCTTCTTGTTATAATTGACTTTGGGCTGTATGAACTAACATTAATCAAAGAGTAAACTACATTTTTGGTCCTCGTGGTTTGTCGTGTTTTTCACCTTTAGTTCATTTTAAAAAAAAGTTACGGATCTTCTCTAAAGTCCGACGACTGACGACCCATAACACTTTTAGTTCATTTTTTGATTGAAAGTGTTATGAGTCGTCGGACTTTGGAGATGATCCGTAACTTTTTTGAAAATGGACTGAAATGAAAGGCCCAACAAACCACAAGGACCAAAAATGTAGTTTACTCTTAATCAAAATTAGGAGTAGCATAAAATACTTTTCTTGTTAAACTTTTTTTTTAGAATATGCTAGTTTGGAAACGAGCGTTTAGCTTTAGGATTTTTTTTTTTATTTTATGGTTTGGTTTTTAGGCAAAAACCGAAACTAAACAAAAACCCTATATATTAAACTTAACTTTCTTAGCCTTTTATCTTCGAGCTAGATTCCGTGACACTACATAATCGTTTTGAGTTTGGCATCAAATATCTAATAACTACAAAAGAAAAAGAAAATTTATAAAGAAAACCCAAACGATATACATTGTCATATTGGTCAAGATCAATCGGTTGACCGGGTTTGAACGGAAATTGACCGTGTTTGGTCGACGTCTGACCGGGATTGACTAGAATTTGATTGGGTTTGGCCGGACTCTGACTGGAACTTGACTGGTTTTGGCCGGGTTTGACCGGAATCTAACCGGGTTTGACTAGAATCTGACTGTCGAGTTTTGATCAGCTTTTTCCGGTTTTCGCCGGGTTTGACTAGAATTTGGCTGGTTTTGACCGGGTCTGACTGGGTTTGAGGAGTCCCGGTCCCCCCCATTTATCGGTACCCGGTCGGTTTTTGTTTTTTTTCCGTTTTTCTTTCCAAATAACACAAGCTAATTATATTTAGTTGCGACCTAATTTATATTTGCGTTCTCTTTTTGTTGATAATTGCACAGGCCTCGATTTTTTTAGATATGCCAAGAGAACATCTAAGAAGGCGCTGGCTAGGTATGTTTCAGAGTATACTTGATTTATACATTGATTTCTTTATAAGATAAGTTCGAATCCAGTTATTTCAAATGTCTTCTAGACTGGGAAAAAAACAACTCCCGTGTGCACGTTGCAATTCTAAGCTTTTAAAGTATATACTCCGGTTGTAATGTGACAAGGTGTAACTCGGACGGCCTGTACCAATCGTCTATAGATTGAGCCCAATGACGAGGTCTAACTCGGACGGCCTGTACCAATCGTCTATAGATTGAGCCGTGCATAAGTCGGTTAAACTATACAGTTTGCCACAATATGCCATTTCTTTATTACAGTGCACAAGGTTTTCTTGACATTTTAGCCAATCTATAGAGGATATTCATTCAACTTTTATATGTAAATTAGTATGTCTTTAAGAAAACTTTTTATACGGGGTTACTTTTGTGAAACATCCCACATGGAGTAAAAAGAAGCTTTGATTGCTTATATATTATGGTGAATATGGTTTGATTAAATTGAGATTAGTATTATCAAGTTAATTGCATAAATAGTCCCTGTGGTCGTACGGATTTAACGAAAATGGTCCCTCAAACTTTTTTGTAACGAAAATGGTCCTCATGGTTGCGAAACATAACGGTTTTGGTCCCCATGACCCATAACGGATTTGGTCCCTATAGGGACCAAACCCGTTATGTTTCACAACCATAGAGACCATTTTCGTTACAAAAAAGTTTGAGAGCCCATTTTTGTTAAATCCGGACGACCACGGAGACCATTTATGCAATTAACTCAATATTATGTTGTTGGTTTCTCATGTTCAATGTTGTTTATAGAGAAAATAAACAACTTTGAAGTGTGCAACTACAATTGATATAACATCTAAATTTTTTGTCATCTTATTGAGAAATCTTATGTTTTATATGCAATAAGTAAGTCACCTTATCCTTAATTTCCTATCCTATTAGCAATTAACATGATGAATGCCATTCTATTAGTAATTAACATAATGAATATCATTGGAGCTGCATCCCAATGACTACGAAACTGCAACTTTAGTCTCTTATAAGGGTATGGTAGTTTTAAAAGATATGTTTCCAACAGACTGATTTGCTTCGCCACACTGATAGTGAATAATGAACTCCGATTACACTGTCACTAAATAACCAGACTTGAGTTTGGTATCAGTATTTCCTAGCTTGATAAAGAAAGAAAGTCGACGTGTAATAAGATGTGATTCCGTCAACAAAAAATATTGTGTCTCTCGAACAACTTCTTTTATGGGGTTACTTAACTTGTTCTAAGTTTACAATCCCACATGGGTAATAAAAAGAAGTTTTGCTATAATACGTGGTAAGTATGCTCCATGTTATTTAAAGAAATAAAGACAAAAACCATACATGAGTTTGGTATCAGTTTTCACTAGCTTGATAAATAAGCCCAAGTTTGAATTATAAGCTCAAAACACAACAACCATAAACAAACAAAACAGGAGATCGAAGAAAATTAAATTAACAGTTGAAGACACTACAAACTCTAGTAAACAAAACGAAAACCTCAGCAGCCAACATCTGTTAGATTTAACTCGGACGACCTGTACTAAGTGTTTGGGCCGTTGTATTTCACCAGAACATGCCAATTTTTCACCATACACTAGATGTTCTTGACATCATACCTTTGGGGTAATGTGTGCTCGGATTCAATTGTGAAGTCTAACTCAATCGTCTCCACACCGAGCTGTTGTTTGGTGGGCCGTACATAAATAACCTACTTGAGTTTGTATCAAATATCACTAAATAACGATACTTGAGTTTTATCAAAAATCACTAATAAATAATCAGTACCTTGATATTTTTGTGAAAGTTGTTTCTCAATCCCACATTGGTAAAGAAAAGAAGTTTTGCTTACTTATATACTAATAGTAATTTACAATTGAACAAGTTGTAATTAATATTATGTTGTTGGTCTTTGTCATTGGTACTGTTTAAGGAAATAAAAGAGTGTCAAGAGCGTTGATGACTAATAGAGACAAACAATTGATATAAACAAGTTAGGTCTCCCGCCTGCGGGATGTTTGGTGGCCGGTGTTTTCGGTTGGACGTGTTAGAAAGTATGTTTTTGTAAAAAAAAAAAAATTAACGGTCGTTAAGCAACGACCGATTTAAAGCACTGTTTTGGTGCATTCTAAAAAAAAAACTAACGGTCGACCGCTAGTGGGGAAATGGGTATTTTATAAAAAAAATTAAAATGAGGGCAGTTTTCGTAATTTAACACATAGTGCGAGGGGGTATTTCGTAAATATTTGAGGGGCTATTTCGTAAATAAAAAAAGGAACGGGTCGGGGCGGACTGGGTCGGGTCGACCCGACAATACCGATAACTCAGAAAGTGTGAGTGAATATTTTGGAAAAAAAAGCAAAAAAACAATTAAATTTTTTTTTTTAAATGTTCGGACATTCATAAAAAAAACAGACCGATGACTAAAAAAGTGCGAGAGAGTATTTAAAAAAAGAAAACAAATTTTTTTTTTCTAAAGAAAAAAAAAACCGATCGGACCGGGTAGGGTTGAGCCGGCATATTAAATGCACCCCGGTAAAAAAAAGGAAAATTTTATCTTAAAATTTTTTTGAGGAAAAAAAGTTTACTTTTAAAAACTTTTTGAGGAAAAAAAAGGAAAAAAAAATGGTAAAAAAAAAACTAATTGTTAAGAAAAAAATATTCATAAAAAAACAGACCGATGGCTCCGACAGTGCGAGAGGGTATTTCGAGAAAAGAAAAAGCAAAATTTTATTTTAAAATTTTTTTTAGAAAAAAAAAGAACGGGACGATTAGCGGAGCGCGAGGTTTGAGGAAACTTAAAGGTTTATTCATAAAAAAACAGACCGATGACTCAAACAGCGCGAGAGGGTATTCCGAGAAAAAAAATAAAGTTTTATTTTAAAAAGTTTTTGAGAAAAAAAAGGGTTAAAAAAAGGGTAAAAAAAAAGGCAATGTAAAGAAAATGTTAAGAAAAAAATATTCATAAAAAAACAGACCGATGGCTCCGACAGTGCGAGAGGGTATTTCGAGAAAAGAAAAAGGAAATTATTTTAAAATTTTTTTGAGAAAAAAAAAGACAAAAGAACTGTAAAAAAAAACTGGTAACCGCGCGCCGATGCGGTACGATTAGCGGAGCGCGAGGTTTAAAGAAACTTAAAGTTTTAATGCACCCCGGTCAACCCGGTGCATTTAATGGACACTAAATGCAAAAAGGCCATTTAATGCATGCAAGAGGGTATTCCGAGGAAAAAAAAGGAAATGCGAGAGGGTATTTCGAGAAAAAAAAAGGAAAGTTTTATTTTAAAAACTTTTTGAGAAAAAAAAAGAACGGGACGATTAGCGGAGCGCGAGGTTTGAGGAAACTTAAAGTTTTATTCATAAAAAAACATACCGATGACTCAAACAACGCGAGAGGGTATTCCGAGAAAAAAAAAATTATTTTAAAAAAATTTTCAGAAAAAAAAATGGAAAAAAATGGTAAAAAAAAAGGAATAACTGTTAAAAAAAAAAGAAAAAAAAAAGAAAAAAAGAGGAACGTTTCATTAATGTGGAGGTGGGACCGGGTAAAAAAAATTAATGTGACCCGGTTATTTGGCGGGCCGGGTCCCCCGCCTTTTGTATATATATAGTAATAGTAATTATATATGTTATGGAATTGAACTTATAAACAAATTCATTAATGATAATATTTGACTAAACATCAATATTATCGGATTAAAATTTGACATGTACGTTCTATGTAATGATAATATTTGACTATTTGTATATCTCTTGTTCTTAATCAAGTTTTAGCATGTTATAGTGGGCAAGTGTTTTATAATTATAAGTCGCCTACCACGTATATATTGCACTAGATTCAACATGTCGGCTCATTTCTTGTTAGTACACTATCATATACTTCTTATTAACGTGCTACTTAACATGCGAATATGTGTGATAATGCGTGAACAAGATAACTTGGCGAGCTAGTATGTTTTATGTATAAAATAGCATCGGTTAAGTTCAAACCAAATCCCACATCACCCTCAAAGTCTCAAATTCATTAGAACTAAAAGGTAAACAATTTAGAGTAATGCTATTTAGGCTTACAATGCATGCTTAATGCATAAATCACTTGTACAATTGCATTATGCATTTTCTCTTTAAATTCTCACAAATCATTTTTTTAAATTCACCAATCAAATCATTAGTCATACAAATAGGCTTGCTAATTAAGCACAAAAATCATTTTTCAACAATTTAATATCTTTGACTTTTTAAAAAATCTACTAGTTTTTTCCCTCTTCTTTATTATTGATTCAAAATTGCTATTTTTCTCTAATATTAAAAAAATAAAATAAATATATACCCCTTTCATCCTATTTTTTCCACGTTTTCTTTTTAGTATGTCCAATTAAATTGTCCATTATTAAAAATAGATAGAGAAGTTTGATCAAGTTTACTATATTATCATTGTTTGAAAATATTATTACAAACTTACAAAAAACTTTAATTAATTAGCTACTAGACAAGTACGCGTGCATAACAACGAGATTTTATAGCGGCAGATAGTTGTGGTGATAAAAAAGTTTATGTGTTATAAATGAAAAATAATAAAAGTTTGAGGGTTTTTATTAAACATAATGTTTTCCCGGCTTGACCCGACTGGTTTAACTGATTGAACCGTTTCCTGTAAAAAATATGTCAAATTAAATAGGTTTTTATATTTTTGAAACCTGGTTTGACCCGGTGGAAAACTGGTTGACCCGGTGGTCGAACTGGTAACCCGGTGACCCGGTGGTCGAACCGGTAACCCGGTGACCCGATAACTCGACCGGGTCGAATAGAGACTTGACGGGTCAAATTAAACCGCTGGAAGACCGGGTTGACCCGGTGGAAGACCAGGTGAACCCGATGGCCGAGCCGGTTGAACCGGTAACCCGGTGACTCAATCGGGTCGAATTGAGACCCGGTTTTCAAAAAACATTAATTAAACATTGATTAGTTTCCAAATATAAAATTAAGTTTTCACTTTTCATTTTTCACTTTAAAAAAATGGGCTTTTTCCTTTATATATATAGTATAGATAAGGGTAAAACTGTCATTCTATCAAAAAGTAAGATAGAGAAAGCGGTAATAAATGCACTTTTTTTAAACTGTGTGTTTTTTGTCGGGGGACAATAATTTTAAAACGGAGGGCGTATTTTTCTTTAATATTGATGTAACATTGCTATATTTCTCTGAAATTTAAAAAATAAAAAAATATATAAGAAAATTCTACTTTTGGTGAAAATATGATCAACTTTTTTAGAATGCACGTGCAACAAAAATTGAGAGAGCATATAAGTTGATGGCTGAGAGACTAGAGGGCTGCTATATTTACAAGAAATCTAACAGCACACTATCAAACTAGCCAACAACATAATCTTAATCCCAACCTGAACATGCAATTTACAATGAAATATTTAAATGTGTCAAATGTTTTTCTTTGAATGAATGTGGGACTAGAATTTTGATACAAGTAACTCTTTATATTGTGAAGAGTTGATCAAACAAACATAATCAGAAAAACAAGTCCATTTGATGGATGCAAGATAGACATAATCTTAATCCCAACCTGAACATGCCATTTGGAGGAGTGCATATAATCTACAAATTTTGGTTTTCTTGATCTTTAAAGGCTGTAGCTCTAAATTCATACATCAAAGACGCACCATTCTCTCCATGGCAAGACGTAATTCTTGCTATTAATTCGCTTCAAAGTAAAAGTGTTTAAATCTTAGGGATTTCATTTAAAAAAAAGTTGGTAACGGTGAGAATACTTCTTTTTGGGATGATTCTTGGTTAGGAGAGGTTGCGTTGAAGTCAAAAGTCGGGTTGCATTAAATTCTTGGCGGGCCGGGGCGTCTGCCGATTGTATATAGTATATAATTTAGCACTTTTTGTCATTTTATCTATATTATAAATAGTCTGTGATTAGTAAAACAACGAGTCGGAATTTAACCCGCGTGTTGCGACGGGAGCTAATTTGTTAGTGCGGCGTGTTGGTTAACCAAGATTTTTATTTGAATCATCAAACATTGGTAAATGAGCATGTACTCAATTCGCGTTGAGATTCTCGGCAAACGTTAAGGAGTCAACGTAACAATAAAGCCGTGAACATAATTTTTTTCTTCATTAATTTAAAATTAAGGGTGTGTTTTAAAAGTTTTTTTTCTCTTTTCTTTTTCTCCAAATTTTTAAAAAAAATCATACGCACGTCTAAAACATATCTATATTGGGCTCGTTTTGTTCGTAATTAAACGGCTTTTAGGTTGGTATATTTTTATTTAAAAAATCGCTACATATTTATTTGATATTTGATAAATAAAGTTTGTTATATAAAAAACTTGTAAATAGTTAAAACCTT
This sequence comes from Tanacetum coccineum, assembly GCA_026074375.1. Classification (NCBI taxonomy): domain Eukaryota; kingdom Viridiplantae; phylum Streptophyta; class Magnoliopsida; order Asterales; family Asteraceae; genus Tanacetum; species Tanacetum coccineum. The sequence continues at coordinate 32,389 of BQNB010043324.1, forward strand.
TAGAGGTCTTTTTGTAAATTTTCTTGATGCGCTGCTGTTTTTTGGGCTTTTCTTTTTTGGGCCATCATGTTGGGCTGCTCTTTCGCCCAGTGCCAAAACGGCACCGTTTCAAATGAGCTTTAGTATAGATATTAATAATTGATATAAATTTGCACTTTTTATCATTTTAACTATATTATAAATAGGTTGTGATTAGTATTTTTGTTGTTGACTTCTAGTGTTGAATATTGTTTAAAGCAAGGTTTTTAAGATCGGGATCCTACCCAGGATTGTTTTCGTCATTGCAAGATCGAGATCGTAAAGTTCGATCGGTATCGTAAGATCCTACTATAATGTCATTGTCTTAATAGCCTTTGTAATATTATACAAATCTACCAAATATTATATACCGTTAACACAAAATTATATGAATTTTTCATAGATTTGTTGTCCAAAATTATGATTATGAAATGTTTAAGAATATTAATATGTTGTTTTTTAGATACTATGAAACACAATCCATAAATTTGTAGTTTTTTAGTTTGTGGTTTGAGAAAAGTAAGATCGGATCGGAGTAGATCTTAAGATCATATGGTCAAGATCGGGATCCTATACGATCTTGCGCATGGAAAGATCCGATCTAGATCGTTTTTTCTTTGCAGTATTGTAAAAATTATTAAGATCCTAAGATTAAGATCGGGATCTTAACAACCTTGGTTTAAAGAACTAAAACACCCAAGAATATACAACGTTCTTAACTTTTTATCATTTTGACTACAATAAGTAATACTTATAAATGTTTAAACCAAGAATTTGCAGTTGGACTTTTTTTATTTCTAATTCCAGGATCGACAAAACTATGAATTATCTAATTCCGTACCTTTTTTTGAAAAATGACCAAAAGTAAAAGACCCGGCAAACCACGAGGACAAAAAATGTAGTTTACTATAAAAAAAATAATAATCAAAGTTTTGAGTCCTACAATGACATGAGAAAAAGGATTTGCTACCAAATTCATGTTATTTACTACTAGTTGGTTACCCGCGCATAGCGGCGGTAATAGAAAATTTACTAACTCAACTCTTTACGCAATTTTCTATCCGCATAGTAATTTCGTTTTACAACACTTTAAATGTATGTGTTCGTTGTATGTGTTTGTTTTGGTTTCCCGTAGCTTTCCCGCAACACCATATTAACATCATCATTCTCGCATATAAAGAGATAACACACTCTCCGAAAGTATATAATTTTAACGTATCAAGTTTATATTTAATTAAGGTTAAAGTTGTAAAAAGTATAAATCAACATAAAATAAACCCACTAAAAGTGTAAAAAATAAAAAAATTATAAAATATAACAAAATGTATGTTGAATTAAAAAGCACAAAATTTTAAAAAATATGGTGAAATTAGATCATAATAAAATTAAATTGATAAAAAGATATTTCAATTTGAAAATAAAGGTGATTTTTTAATCAAAAGATGACACATGTCACTTTTTGATGTGATTCTCAAAAATAAAATGGATGGTCAAGATTGCACCTCCCTATCTTAATTTTTAGTGGGTCCCACATTATAAATGTTTTATATAGTAGTATAGATAAGACTATGACATGTAACTAGTCAAATGACAAAAAAGGCTTAAAAATGCGCTTGTCGTGAGAAATAGTACTTTTATTGATCGATTAGTATACCTTTATAACTCTGGTGTAATGCTCAGACCAATCTGACGACGAGGTCTAACTCGAACAACCTGTACCAATCGTTTATAGATTGAGCTATTTGGTGAGATGTCATGGATCAGTTTAACTTTGCAATTCAGCTGAATATGCCATTTTTTTATAACTTTACACGATATTTTCTTGACATTTTAGCCAATCTATGGAGGATAATATTCAACTCCAATTGCATTATGAATTTTTTTACATGTGGTTACTTTTGTGAAACTTCCCACATGGACTAAAGAGAAAAAAAATTGCTTGCTTGTATATAGTGGTTAATACGGTTTGAATAAATTGAGATTAGTATTATGTTGTTGGTTTTACATTGTGGATATTGTTTATGAAAAAAAGAAACAATTTTCCTTGGTGAAACCATCAATTTATATAACATCTAAATTTTTTGTAGTCTATCTTTTATATGCAATATTAACATAGTTGTTATAAAAACAATACTTTTATGTGACATTAAATAACCTTGTTTGAGTTTGGCATCCGATGTTTAATAGCTTCATAATAAAAATAAAATGCTTAAAAAAATAGACACAATATAAATTATTAGGGCTGAGCGAGGTTCCAAAAGCGGTCCGGATCGATAAAATCCGGACCGAACTGAAAATCGATTTGGTTCAAAACACCGGACCGAGGGCCGGACATAAATGTTCGGGTCATTCCGGTCCGATCCGGTTCGTAAGTCCGATAAGATTTAATAAAGCATAATGATCGGTTTTGCCTAAGCCTAAACCCGACCGTACTGGAACGAACCGAAAGGCAAAAGAAAGGGTAAACATATTCAAACATTGGCATTTGTGGAAGATCTATTTCCAACAGACTGATCTAGTTTTGTAACACTAATAGTCGATAATGAACTCCGATTTCATTGTCACTAAATAACTAAACTTGAGTTTAGTATCAATTTTTACTAGCTTGATAAAGAAAGAAAATCGATTTTGAGATAAAGATAAATAAGATGTGATTCTGTCAAAAATATACTGTCAAAAACTTCTTATACAAGGTTACGAAATTTGTTTGAGGTTCTAGTCCCACATTGTCAAGGAGAATAAATTTTGCTTAGTTATATATGGTGTTTAAAAGGTTATGGGTTCCAATCTCGGTTCGTGCTCATTCCATTTGGTGCTCCACCAAGCTATTAGAGTTGTCGTAACTATTATTTGTTATTTATGGGACGAACAATGGCTGAAGTCAAAAAAACATGAAGTCAGGAAGTTACCGTCAATCTACATATTTTGTTGATATATGTTGTTTGATATCGCCTTAATAGACTTATATAGGGGTGTCCATGGTCTTAGAGCCAGACCGAACCGTCCTGGAACCGCAAGAACCGAGAACCGAAAATTAGGAAAATGTGGAACCAAGAACCGTCCCAAGTTCTTCGGTTCGGTTCCGGGACGGTTCCAGTTCCGGTACGGGAATTTTCAAGAATTCCCGATAAGAACCATTGTGTTTATAAAATTCATTTTTATATTTCTCCATCATTCATAAAGGGCATACTATAATAATTCCAATAGTTCAAAATGTCTTCACAATGTCTCCAACAATACAAATCGTTCCAATAATTCAAAATTCATTTTTATATTACTATGAATTTTAGGTTCTGGAATTTTTACAGGCCTAATGGCAGGGTTTTATTTTATATTTTCATAAAAAGCTACATGTTTTACATAATGTATCAAACAAACCCTATAAAAATTCATATTTTTCAAAAGAACGGTTCTTTTCGAGAAAGAACCAAAACCGCCGGTTCTTTCCCGAACCGTCCCGAGAACCAAAAATTTGGAATTTTAGAAACCAAGAACCGGACCATGGTTCTAATATACGGTTCGGTTCCACGGTTTTTTTGGACACCCCTAGACTCATATACTAGCAATCAATATAAATTCCAAACTTTTTATCGCTTCTTTAATATACAATCAGTGGTATGTTGAGTACGGGGAGAGCAGAAAAATTGAAAAAACGGAATAAATCGAAAACTGAAACCGAACCCGAACTAATAATTTAACCGAATTTGCCAAAATCGAACCGAACCGAACTACAAATACGGTTTTCGGGTTAGATATGGGTTTGGTAATCGGAACCGAAAACCGAATTTATATAAAAATATATATTTTTATATATTTATAAATATAAAAAAACATATTAAAATTTTATTTTAATATAAAAAACACTTTTGATGTTTGGAATATTTTTTTCCTAAATATTTATGTAATTAATTTTTTTAAAAATAAATTGTGTAATTCGGGTCAACCAGAAAACCAAACCGAATTCAAATTCGGTTTTCGGTTCGGTTCGGTTCGGTTTTCGGGTTGACCCAAAAAAGATTAACCATACTAACGAAACCGAACTAACCAAACAACCCGATAACCGAATCGATCAACACCCCTATTGTGTAGCTTTAAAAATACCCCCTCTGTCCCCATATTAAATGTCCATTTTGACTTTTTGAGGTCTTTCTTTTCTAACTTTAATCTTAAATATTTTTGTTTGTGTTATGTAACATTTGATGCAAAATATATAAATGGATTGAGTTTTACATGTATTTTTCATCGGTATAACTTTCATCAAGTATCACATAACACAAACAAATATATTTAAGGTCAAAGTTGAAAAAAAAGACTGCAAAAGTCAATAGTGGACATTTAATATAAGACGGAGGGAGTAGTAATTAGTGTAGTTTAATGTAGGGGTGTGCATGAAACCGAAAAACCAAACCTAAACCGAAAAAATCCGAAGAACCGAAACCTAAAAAATTGAAACCGATTGAAAAACCGATGGTTCGGTTTTCGGATTTTGGAAAAACCGAAGTTTTTGGTTCGGTTTGGTTTTAGCATTAAAATAAAACCGATATAAACCGAACCGATATTTATAAACATGGGAACAAAAATAAATTTTGATCGAAGCTAAGGGACGATGAATATGCTCCGCTAGATTAACTATATCATGTCGAGTAACTACTCTTTGTTTTATATACTTTTTGTACATGCCATTTATGACACATAATAAGTCTCTTCTATGAGTTTTTTTTTATGTTTATTAGGTTTTTATCGTTGTTATTGTGTTTCTTTATAACACATAAATAATTTTTTAAGGGTTTATATGATCATTTGTTTCTTATTATCATTGTTGTGTCTTTGGTTTTTCTTATTTGGATTGTTTCTTTAAAGCTTTGAAGGTGTTGTTTATGGTATATTCCAAATCGACTTTGCAAAAGCAAAGCTCAATAAGTCGTATAGAAACCGAAAAACCAAACCGGAAATAAACCGACAACCGAAAAACCAAACTGACACAAAACCGAAACCGAATGGTTTCTAAAGATCAAAAACCAAAATTTTTCGGTTCAGTTTCGGTTTTATACAAAAACCAAACCAAACCGAACCATGCTCACCCCTACTTTAATGTGACACTAAATTTGTTTGAGTTTGGCCACAAATATCTGATTGGCCGTACATAAATTTGTTTAGTTTTGCAGTTTACAACAACATGACAATTTTTGTTGCATTACACTACATGTTCTTGACATTATACAAAATTCATAGAGGATATCCAACTCCAATTGCATCGTTAACAAATAACCATACTTTAGCTCTGAACAAAAATACTACCTGCGATGAATTAATAAAAAATTGAAGTTTGAATAGAAGATGCATGATATTTGATTGTGCCGACACAAAATGTTTCTCAATCCCACATTGGTGAAGAAAGGAAGTTTTGCAAACTCAAAAACTAATGGTATAAATTATTTAATAAGTTGTAGTAATAAATATCATGTATGTTGGCATTTGTTAGTAATATCTGATTTAAGAAAATAGGAAAACACCGACCCTTTCAATTGCCATAACTGGTTACAACTTTCCCACTTTTTTCGATCAATTTCACCGCTAAAAATATGTTGTGAGCATGAGTATGATTTAGATTGTAGCATTTTTATTTATTTAATAATGTTACACATGTTTATAAGTTATACAGCACATCCTAATTCTAATATCGTACAACACTATGATTTATCCATAGATTCAAGTCTTCGTCCACTTAAACCAATATTCATGTTGCGAGCATTATTACGTAATTATTAAGTGTTTTAGACACAATGAAGTATAAAGATTTCACCAAATAAAAAGCTCAAACGTGTTTACATATAACACTATACCACCAATTCGTTAAAATTAGTAACTTTTTTTGTAAAGGGTTTATACATGGTGAATTAATTTAAAAAATGTAAGAATTTGAGTACATGGAAGAATGGTCATGATCCACTTTTCAATAGAAACTATGAGTTTTGAACAAGCTCAAAACACAACCACCATAAACAAACAAAAAATCAGGAGAGACGAAGAAAATTAAATTTACAGTAGAAGACACTACAAACACTAGAACAACAAAACAAACAACATCTGTTTAGATTTAACTCGGACGACCTGTACTAAGTGTCTGGGCCATTGTATTTTACCAGAACACCAATTTTTCACAATACACTAGATGTTCTTGACATCATACCTTTGGGGTAATGTGTGCTCGGATTCAATTGTGAGGACCAACTCGGAGGGCCTGTACCAACCGTCTCAACACCGAGCCGTTGTTTGGTCGTACCGTACATTAACTCAGTTTAGTGTAAAATCCATAGAGGATATACAACTCCAATTGCATCAAGCATACTTGAGTTTGTATCAAATATCACTAAATAATGAGTAGCTTGATATTTTAGTAGGTCAACACAAAATGTTGTGTAATCTAGAAGAACCTTTTGTACAAGGTAATTTGTGAAACATGTTTCTCAATCCCACATTGGGAAAGAAACAAAGTTTTGCTTACTTATATACAATTGTAATATGTTATTATTGTATAAGTTGTAATTAGTATCATGTTGTTGGCATTTATCATTGGATATTTTTGATTGGTAAATAAACAAAGTTTTGCTTACTAATGGTAATAAATGATAGAATAAGTTGTAATTAAAATCATGTTGTTGACATTTGTCATTGGATGCTGTTTAAGGATAGGATTAAACAGTTTACGTGCAAAATATAAATTTGTCAATTTTTTGCTTTTAGATTGTCTATGTTTACGTGTTTTACCTTTTTAAGTAACACATTTATGTCGTTGATTTAGGACCCATTTTGCACTTAATAACATGTAGGTTGTTTTGGGTTTAATATAATTGTGTTTTTGGGCTTAATATATATACTATAATACACTATGGCCCATCTCATGCGCCATATTATGTATACTCTACTATATAGGTAGGTAAATATGTTTAGTGGGTTTCCGGGTATATGATGGTCATGGGATAATCTTAATACAAGCATGCTTAGAAACCAAAGATATATTTCTAACTGATTGATCTAGCTATGTGACAATGTTGTTGACTATCAGTCTATGATGAACTCCAATCACATTGTGACTAAATAACCGAACTTGAGTTTGGTATCAATTATTAAATAGGCAAACGAAACTGAAACGGGCCTCAAAAAGCAAACGGGTCGAAAATCAACCTAAAAACAAAAGTCCAAAAATACTCGAAAAAACATAAAAATGCAAATAACTCCTAAAATATAATGATTCAGGGCTCAAAACGGATTATCTGAGCCCAAGTTATGCCCCTTTGAAAAATGACATTTTCTTCACACGATCATGGACCTCTAGAAACAAATGGGCCCGTTTTTCAACACTTGGGCCTGCATCAGTTACTTAACTTGTTTTAAGTTTACAATCTCACATGTGATTTTATGAAAAGAAGTTTTGCTTATTTATATAACGTGGTAACTATGCTCAACTGGGTTGAGATTATTATGTTATTGGTTTCTATGCTAGATATTGTCTAGAAAAATGTTTTAGTATTGTTAGATGTTTGATAATAAAGGCCCACAAGCCTATTGGGTTTGACCCGCTTAATTATTAAGGTTAGATTAGTTTATATTCTATATAATGTTTTCTAATATTCATTCTTTAGTGAATATGGATAATAAATTTCTACAACTATCAAAACATAAAAATTTCAAACTTTTAGGAACTACAAAGTTAGCGTAATTGTTTATAGGTGCGCCATTATATCTTTGGGGCAATGTCCAGATAAGACAGTGAGATCTAACTTGTATTGCCTGTACCAATCGTCTGTAGGTCGAGCCGTTTAATGAGCCGTGTAGAAATTAGTTTAATCTTGCATTTCATCAAAATATGTCATTATTTTAAAATACACTAGATGTTCTTGACATTATACAAACACATCGAGGATATGTAAATTCTAATTGCATTGTTACTGAATAACCATACATGAGGCTGGTATCAATTTTCACTAGCTTAATAAAAAAAGAAAATCGATGTGTACAAAGAAGATAAATACTACTCCTTCCGTCCCAAATTAATATTCCACGTTTCCTTTTTGGAATGTCTCAATTTAATTGTCCACTACTAAAAATAGATTAGAAAGTTTGATCAAGTTTACTATATTGCCCTTGAGTTAATTTCATAATTTGTCCCTAATGTTTGTCGGGTATAACGGATTTAGTCTCTCTGAAACTTTTTTAACGGATCCAGTCCCCAAACTTTTGACCCGTATCAGGTTTAGTCCCTCTGACTAACTTTTGTTAGTCAATTCCGTTAAGTTGGCATACGTGGCATTTGAGGAGGGGGGAGGCAGAAAAGTGTTTGTTAAGTACCCTGTTCCATTTTACATTCGTTGAGTGAAAGTTAATTCATTAATGTAGTACATCGAGACGAGTCTGGAAAAATACAAAGCATCAAAGTACCATGTTTGTTCAATCCTTGATTATTTCATAATTTGTCCCTAATGATTGTCTGTATAAACGGTTTAGTCCCTCTGAAACTTTTGAACGATCAAGTCCCCAAACTTTGACCCGTCACAGTATTAGGCCCTCTGACTAACTTTTTTAGTCAATTCCGTTAAGTTGCATACGTGGCATTTGATGAGTGTGTGTTGTGTGGGGGGGGGGGGGGTGGGTATTTTCAGAGATCAGTTTAACCCGTCTACACGAATGGTCGTGCGCACCCGACTTCTGTCTGAGAGTGCATATACGACAGCAGGGGGGTTGATAACTCAGGATTTTTTAACACTCCATCTCGACTCTAACACGAAGACATCACTCGTTACTCCTCAAACTTATGAGAGAAGGAGGACACAATCAGCGCAATCTCCTTCTCACACCTCGACTGTAAGATAACCAGAACACTACTCTCCAGATCTCTAGCATCACAGATACACACCCTGTACACTGTGGGGATTAGAGTGTACTAGCTGAGTATGTCGAAGAATTGACATAGCCGTCGACCAAATCACATTCTCGAGCTAGAGCTGGTGTTGTTGGGGGACAAATGTTTGTTTTGTTGCTGAGGGGGACATAAAACACTTAAGGACACACAGTAGACCAGAAATCATCAATATATCAACATACGGAGATACTATCAGTGATGAATGATATGATACCTTAGACTAGTGAGACGTGTAGCCGCTACTACATGTGATAGAGTGATTATCATGTGAGAGTGCTACTAGATTTAAGTACTTTTAGTTACGCAACCACACAATCAGGTGTATTATCACTAGATCATTGTTAGAATAAGGAACATTTAAAAGGGATATTGGTAGTAAGTTAACACATTAGGAGTACATTAAAACACTAAATTCCAACTATACCTCGTTCAAGGTGGAATAAGGTAAATGGGTTATGATTAATATTCTGAATACTATTTTTCATATGGAAGTAAGTTAGTAGGCTGGCAAGAGTTAGAGGGGTATGAAAAATCCTTGTAGGCCTATTATTATAAGAAACTCTAACTCTAGCTAGAAAATGGTCTTGTAGAATAGGTGGCTAGATAAAATGTGTATGAAATGCTAAGTATTTGATAAGTTTATTGGTTATATAATTGTACCTGACCAAAACGTTAAATAACAACATTTATTAAACACAAGAGCCTTGCCACAATTTAATGTGACTCAATACCGATAGTAAGTATCCTTTAATGAGGCGGGTGATGTCGTGAGGATGAATGGTTTAGGTCTCACTTTACATACAACTTGTATAGTTTTGTATTGCATTAAGGTTATGTCTAACTATGGTGTATTCTATGCAGGTAGGCTCAAAAACAATATTCTTTTGAATTACTTGTGTAAGTTTTCAAACAGCAGCTTCTAAGGGAAGACATTCCTAGTATCACTTGTCTACAATACAGCTTACATAAGGTAATACCTTATGAAGATAATTGTGAATGTTTCAGAAGGGTGTCAAAGACAAGGGTATGACCTTTAACACCAAGTACTCAAAGATCATTATCGTATTGTAAGGGCTGCTGCATAAGTTGAAGTAATAGCTAAACATGAAAATTTTTAACCTGCTCTGTTAATTTACTTATTGGATGTAATTTTCCTAGCTTGATGAATGGTAGGGACTTGTAATCGAAGTAACTTGTCTTGGGTATGGGTATCAATTTTAGTAATCTGAGTGAAAAGTATTAGTTTGTAGGAAATGAGTTGAGTGAATACCCTGGCACACATGCAGTTGCTTCATAATGGGGATCCCAGCAAATACGGGAATAGATACTGGAATACCATAGTCTTATTGTCTTCCAGTTCATTGGTTAACCACTTTAAAGAAAGATGTATAAATTTAAGATAAATCCAAATGATAGGACACAGGGTTGGAAGAAATCAGAAGTGCCAACAAACCAATTATCCCGACACACAAAACCTCACCCCACAGATTGGCAGACCCCCTAAGAAAAGGAAAAAGATGCACTGAGCTTTCAGATGAAATATGAAGCAAAGAATCCTGACAAAGACAGTGAAAGGGGGCGGGGGGGGACCCACACGAAATGTTACTATTCAAATCGTGTAAGCAGGTTGGATAACTCTATAATTCAAACGAGTAAATGTAGAGCAGTAGGCAATAGGTCTCTGCTAAGTTAAAAAAGGGGTGGTTCACTACAACTGGTGTTACTAAACTGGTTATGGAGGTATGCGGCTCATGGTTCACAACAAGCTGGTGTTGTGCTGGGCATGGAGATGCTCTCATGTTTCACAACAAGCTGGTGTTCCATAGTTCACAAAATCACACAAGTAACACCACAAGCTAGTTAATTATGTACTGGTATGTGTTGACTATCGTAAAGATGAAACACTATGTCTCTATATTCCTTTGGTACTTAAGATTTTAGATGTGTTGATAATTGAACTTTTGTAAGGAATTAGAAAATTTCTAGTTCCATTCTGGTATTTACTCTTTCCCCCCTCCTAGGGTATACACAGTTCGTGCTGGTAGTAAAATATAGTCTTCCGTTCACAACAAGCTGGTGTTCATGGTTCACAAACCACACAGAGTACACCACAAGCTAGTTAAGTTATGTACTTGTATGTTATCTAAGGTGAAACACTATGTCTATTTCCTTTGGTACTTTAAGATGTGAGTTAAGTGTTGATATTTGACTTTGTATAGGTCAAACACTGGTTTTTTACCAACTATCTTTAATGAAGTGTGTTGGTTGATTGTTATGAATGTGTTGTTAATGCAGTGTGTTGGTTGATTGTTATGAATGTGTTGTTAATGCATATCTCCCTTTTACCCATTTTACTAGGTGTTGTAAATGCTAACCAACTGCATATAGGTTACCTGCATACTAAAACACCAAATGCATAACACTGAATTAAGGTGTTTTAGTAGCTTACATACCATAGAAATAGAGTTAAAAAAGGACATAACTTAAGACATTACTTAAGACATAACATAAGACATAAAGTAGCAATTACATAACAACTTGCAACCACATCATGGAACCACAACCTGCAACCACAACTTCAATGCTTCATAGGAGGCTTCTTTCTCAACTTTTTCTCAATCTCAACCCATGTCAAGGTATTGCAAAGACCCAACACAGCTCCAGGTATTGTAGGGCTTTTCTCAATCCTTTTTGATCCCATAGCCTTACCATATGGAACAAACTTGTCAACTGGGAATGTGTCTTGATAAAATAGCAGGTCATCATCCTTGGTGGTCATGACCTCATCCTCATCTTCTTCATCAGTACTTTCATCTTGCACCCATGTGTTCCAGTAATCATAATCAGCATAATACTCATCAGTACTTTGATACCCATACATCCTTATCAATTCTGGGTGGCAGGGTCGACTCTTAAAGCTTTCAGCAATCCTTGGGGTAACATCAGGCCTTGGCCTTTCAGGTGACCCAAATGGAGGAACTAAGGATTTAGAAGACCCCACATTACAACATATCCTATCAATGATTAACAGTGAGGATTAACAAACAATAAGAATAGCAAAAAGACTTACCTGGTACTTTGCCTTTGCCTTTGTCCATATTGATCAACAGAGAAGTAAGTGAAAACGGCTAGGGTGAGGGTGAAAATGATATTAGGGTTATTGCCTATTTATAAGGGAAAATGTAAGGTGGTTGGATAATAAATAACTTCACCAACCATGCAAAATCCTTGCTACAAACTGAGATTCAAAAAGATATACATAGAAACAAAATACAACTAATGTCATACATTTCCAAACCATAATCTCAGCTACATTTCCAAACCTATGTCAGCTACATTTCCTATGTTAGCTACATTTCCAAACCATAATCTCCAATACTCCTTCAGTAGTTACCCCTCACAAACATTTTATTCAATTCAAACCAGTTACATTACAATGTCATACATTGTTACCAAAGTCAAGAACAATACACAAAAACACACTACTAACAATATCCTATCATAAATTTTGAATTTTGACTTAATAAAAGTGAATTCAGACTTCAAATGCTTCTCACCGAATGAGTTGTTGGAAACCACCCCACTTGTGCCATCCATCACACCAACAGGCATCCTGTTCATCCTCTTCAATGCTTTGTTCTCCTCATGTAGTGAATAAACCAAACCTTTGTAGTAGTCACTAGGAAGTTCAAGATCCAAAAACCCATAAACACCACACTTCTTTGATTTGTCACGAATTGGGCATCCTCTAAACCTTCTACCAGGGTTATCAGTGGTCCAAGCAGTTTGAATGGGAATAGGGTGTGGAGGTTTGCAGTCACAATGGGTTTTGTTACTAACATCTTGATTGTAGCGTCGGTATGAGGAAGAAGATGATGAACTCATCTTGATTGGGGTGTGTGAATTGAAACACTAATTTGTGTGTGTGGGAGGAAGAAGATGATGAAGATGATGAACCCTAAGAGGGTATAACAGCCGAAAATACCCCCCACTTAACGGGATTGACTAACAAAAGTTAGTCAGAGGGACTAAACCCGATACGGGTCAAAAGTTTGGGGACTGGATCCGTTAAAAAAGTTTCGGAGGGACTAAATCCGTTATACCCGACAAACATTAGGGACGAATTATGAAATTAACTCTTAGTATTTTTTATAATTTAATTTCGTTAAAAGTTTTAAAAATTCATAAAAAATACAAAAATTATCAAAAAATATTTTTCTTTTTTAGAAAATTTTCTTTAGTCATATT